>CAUYQU010038151.1:0-122218 GCA_963574635.1 Cheracebus regulus | reverse complement strand
AGGCACTTGGAGAGGGGAGCGTGGTGGGGGGAGGCACTTGGAGAGGGGAGCGTGGTGGGGGGAGGCACTTGGAGAGGGGAGCGAGGTGGGGGGAGGCACTTGGAGAGGGGAGCGTGGTGGGGGGAGGCACTTGGAGAGGGGAGCGTGGTGGGGGGAGGCACTTGGAGAGGGCGAGGCCACATATCAGACTTGCCCTCACCCTGCTGTGGTGGGCAGAGAAATAACAAGAAACAGTTGAATAAATAAAACTTTCCACTCAAAAATGGGCCACAGACATATGTTTTTCCACTTTTTTTTTCTTTGAATGAAGATAAATCTCTCCATCTGGGCATTCTGAAAGGGGAGTTTTATTTTCCTTCTTTTCTGAGTGTTCTCTTCTAGCTTGGTAAAAACCCTGCTCAGATCAGGAAATATTAAGGACTGGTGGGTCTGCTTGTGCTCAGAACCTTCCAGATGTGGGGGAGGGGCTGCCTGGGCCTGGGCCTTTGTAGAGAGATGGGCTGGAGTCACTGTGGCCCAGAGGCTGGGCTTCTGCCTTTCCTCCCCACATGAATTCTAACGTCTCGGAGAGACAGGGGTTGCTGGCAATGGACGAAGCTGCGATGGGGGCCCTGAGCCCCTGAACTCAGCTCCCCTTCCCATTTTCTCAAGTCCTTGCCTGGGCAGGCCTGGAAATACTTTACTGAAATGGCCCCTCTGCTGGCCCAGAGAGACGCATGTCTGCACCCTGTCTCGGAAATACTTCTGGGATTAGATGTGGGTCTTAAGCCCCTTGTCTCAGTCCCCTCCTTGAGGAAGGACACCTGAAGGCCACAGCCTTAAGTCTCTGGCCCCCCGAGGTACTGGGACATGGCCAGGCAAGGAGCAGCTTGGGGTGCCCCCGCCTTTGGTGACAGATGTTGCACCACAAGCCCAGCTTGCTGTCTCTTGGGTCCTGCCCAGCCTTGAGGCCCTCACTCAGCTTCATTCTCTGCCCAGGCAAATGGCACTGGGGACAGTGATGCTCAGAAGTTCCAGGTAACAGGACAACTGGCTGTCCTCAGGGGAGGGGTGGGCCCCTTGGGGGCAGGGAGCCTGAACGTCTTCTGGAGCCGGGATGCACGGGAGGACTGGGGCGGCCACCTCTGCCATGCCTGTGAGAGTGCAGGAGAGGTCAAGTCTTGGTGTCTGGTCCTTGTCACTTCAGAAGGGCAGGGGTCTTGATCTATTTTGTCTCAGGCTGCATCCTCAGGGCTGAAAACAGCTCAGGATTCATGGAATGAATGGGCAAACAATGAATGTCCCAGCACTTCTAGTTCCAAAGTGAGTCTTGACTGAAAGAAAGCTGTGTGGATTCAAAAAAACACCTTTGGAACCTCCAGACGAGGCTCGGATTTGGGCATTACTTCCTAGTGAGTCGCTGGATTCCAAGGCCAGTCTCTTGACTTTTCCAGCCTCTACTGCTTTATTGAACAACGTGGGAACAGGCGGTGGAGCGAACACTGTGGAAGGGGTGGCTGCGGGCGAGCATGGGAAAGCCGCCTGATGGGTTTGGTGGGCTGCTTTTCACTGGAGAAACCCTAGCTGGGGTATTTATTACAAAGGCCGGTTCCTCGCACATCATCCTCAAATTACGCAGGCCGCTGCCATTTCTCCATCTTTGAAAGACACTTATTCTTGGTGAGAAAGATGGTGTACACATGCCGCTGTCGGATGAGCCCGGGGAGCAGTGTCTCCGGGAAAAATCTGGGAGGTTCGTGAAACTCACCTGAGGCAAGACGGCAAGAGTGAGGAAGGACCAGAGAGGCCTTGGAGCATTGCAGACAAAGTCCAGGGGAACCCTGGCCACTGCTGCACTCGGCTCTACCAGAGGCTGAAGATGAAAGCAGCCACCAGCCCGGGAGGGCGCTCTTGTTCTCACTGATGGGTAACTGGTTCTTTCATTTTCTTTTCAAAGGCACTGTCTCCTCTCTGGCGTAATAAATGCACTGAAGTGTCATGAAAAGGTCTTCGAACTTTGTCATAGTTACTGGCAAATGCATTTGATTTATTTCCTTAGTTGAAAAGATAAAGGCTGCTCATCAAATGCATAATGTAATGCTGTCTTCATAGTAAGCCTTCTCAGGGGCTGTTTCTGATGACAATGGTTTTGGGTTTTCCTAATTAATCTGTTCCAAATATTTGTCTTTATATTTTGCTCTAGAGTAAAGAGGGCTGCTATGGTCAGAATGTTTGTGCATCCCCAAATTCTTGTGTTGAAATTCTAACTCCCGAGGCAATGGTATAGGAGGTGGGGTCTTTGGGAAGGGGATTAGGTCACGAGGGCAGACTCACATGAATGGGATGAGTGCCCTCATGAAATGGGAGCTCGTTCAGCCCTTCCCCCATGTCAGGACACAGCTGGGAGGTGCCATCTATAAACCAAAGCGTGGGCCCCCTCACCACACCCCAGGTCTGCTGGTGCCTTGATCTTGGATTTCCAGCCCCAAGACCTGGGCTGCACGATGTCTGTTGTTTATGGGCCACCCAATTTATGATATTTTGTTACAGCAGCCTGAGATAAGGGCTCTGTTTGTCCAACACTATAAAGTGAAAGCAACTTGATATCTAGGGTTGGTCACTCCTTGGTATCTTTGGCAATTAATGTTTATTGATGCTAAGCTTTCAGCTACACAATCTGAATTCTACATTGTTAGCAAAAAGGATGGTCGCTTTACTCGATATTAAATCTGTTTGTCTTGCCTCTCTGATTAAGAAATGTTTTTATTTGGAAAGCCTAACAAAGGCATAAACGTCACACCAGGCCCGCTCCTCCTCCAACAGGAGGCTGTGGCTGGAGGACTGCCCTTCTTGGAACTGTGCTGGAGTCTGAAGCTCCTCTGACCCGGTCCTCAGGACTAGGGGTTGTTCAATATGTGGAAAAAATGCAGTTTTCTTCTCAAAAAATGTGATCCACATGGCGGTCATTGGTCAGCATTCACTGAAGCCCTGGGAAGGGCAGGACTGGGGTTGGCGCTGGGGCCGACCAGGCTCCGTCTGTCCTGCTCTGTCACTCTCCCTGTGCTAGGTTACCCCACGAAGATGCCATGCTCCCTGCCTTCCAAGCCTTTGCCATGTTAGGGCTTCCCATGAGCCCTACCTGGGTAGAGGTGGTGATGCCCCAGGCCATGCGGAAGGGGTCAGGCAAGGCCACATTCTGCAGGAAGCCTGGTGCCCAGAGAGCTGCCTGGCAAGGTGAGGCCAGCGGGAGCTGCTGCAGCCGGTGCAACCTGGAACCCAAGTCCAGGGAGAGTGCCAGCCAGTTGTCACCCAGCCACAACTACCTGCCATCAGGCTGTTGGGCCTACCCAGGTTGAGGGGATTTTGTAAGCCCACCCCCCACCCCCAAAGGAGCTCTTTCCTTCATCGGGCACCTGAGTCAGTGCTGCCCACAGCAAGTCCGGGCGGGAGGGCCCAGATGAAGCATCTGCATTTATTGTTGGTGAGTGACCGGGGGCTGTGTTCTTTGCAGCCACTTGCACTTATGCCGGTGCCCCCGCCCTGGGGCTCCTGCGCCTGAGCACAGCACCGGGTGACCCAGGGACTCTGCCCAGTGCCAGAGCCACCCAGCGTCCCTGGGGGTACACTGCCACTTCCACACAACAGCATAGATTTTGTTTCTCTGCAGAAAGCAAAACCCCCATTGCTGGTGCTGGTGTGTGGAAAGATGTGAAAGTAAGGAGAGTTTAACAAAATGGCTAGTACTTTGAGAGAAAATTGCTTTATGAATCACTTTAATCTTGAGTGCATTCATTATCATCTGAAGTTGCCACTCAGACATTCACTTAAGCTATGTTTCATGTGATGCAATGAATTGTATGCTATACAACTACATGCAAATTTCTGGGATTCAAGAAAGCATCAGATGTAACAGTTTAAGTGCCCAGAGTCGAAAGCATCTAACTTTTTATATGTGAGTCTTTCTTTTCCCCAAGGGACCACAGGCCCCTCAAGGAAAGGAATTACTTTCTGTTTTTATGTCTTCACAGACACAAAGGAATTATTTTCTCTGCCTGACCCAGGGCTGACTATTTAGTAGGTGCTTAATAAATGCTTATTAAACAATTAATTCAGAAGCTACGGAAGCGTTGGTTTTTGCTCTGCCTTCAGTGTTTTAGTGGAGTGTTGGGATAGACAAATGTGCACCTAGAAAACAACCTAAGGACATCTGGTAAACAGCCATGTTAATAGTTGTAAAATATACCTGTGTTACCCTATGCTGTGGCGTGTCCCCAATGCAGTGATTTTCTTTCCACTCCACTAGCTCTGTTTTTTTCCAGCCCTTCTCTCCCAGGTGCCCCAGATTCCCCAAGGCAGCTGCATATGTTGGGATGTGTGGGCTGGAGACTGAGCCAAGTGTCCAGGTGTCCCCTGGCTCCTTTGATCTGTTCTCCAGGTGGGCATTAAGGCCCCCACTGGACACTGTCCCCTTCTTCACCAGCGTAGCCCTTTCCTCTGGACACTGTGGTCACTGTTGACCACACCAGCTGCCTCCAGCTGGAGACCTGGAATAGCTACCATCTCTGGAGTCCCCAGGTGCCCCAGCCAAGCTGCCTTTCTAAGAGCAGAGGGATGGCACCTCCTCTTTGGCTTTGGTGTCTGTGCTTTGTTAATGAATGGCTGATGGTTCCTGTGGAGTGCGGGTGACCCGAGGAGGTAGCCCCGAGGTGGTGAGGGGTGGTGCAGAGGAAGGAGGACGTGATGGGTGCAGGAGCCCTAGGGGCCTGTGGAGGGGGTGGGGCAAGAGAGCTGCTGGGAGGGAGGCAGGGTGGGCAGCAGGCTCAGGAAGGTCTGGGAGTTAAAAATGTTCTCCTCAGGCAGTTCTGAGAGATACAGACATGGACATTCCTGCTGCTTCCAGTAATGTTTAGGCAGCTGGACTGTTTCTTTGGATGGGACTGTGTGTGGTACGGGGTGCATGAGGAGGCTCTCAATCCTGTTTCAGAGGCAGGAGGACAACTGACTTTGAGGATAAGTGTCCCAGGGGCTGGATCTCAGGAGGGAGCCAAGGGCAGGGTTAAGAAAAAAGATAACAATTTGTAAACTTCACCATTGCACAGTCTTAGAAATATAAATAATTTGGCTTGTTGATTTCCAAAACGTGATCCAAGAGGACTTAAGATAGGCACGCTCGAGCTTTCAAGGTGGGTAAAGACTTCAAGTCAAGATGACAGATGGCTCAGTCGCTGTAGCTCATCTGTCTGCAGCTCCATTAAATGCAGTCAAGAAGTTTCTGAGTTATAAACCCACTAAAAATATAGAGAATGGGATAGGATCCTTCAAACAATGAGTGGGCCGGAGGCGGGGATTCACGCCTGTGAGCCCAGCACTTTGGGAGGCAGAGGTGAGAGGATCGATTGAGTCCAGGAGTTGGAGATCAGCATGGACAACATGGTGAGGCCCTGTATCAACAAAAAATACAAAAATTAGCCGGCTGTGGTGGTGCATGCCTGTGGTCCCAGCTACTCAGGAGGCTGCAGCAGAAGGAGGCTGCAGTGAGCTATGATAATGCCTCTGCACTCAGCCTGGAAGACAGAGCAAGGTCCTGTCTCAAAACAAAAACAAAAACAAAACAACCAACTCCCCACCTCAAAAAAAATTTCAAATAAATGTTGGGAAAGTGGAGAGCAGAAGAAGAGGGCGTTTGGTGGAGGTGCCTCATATGAACACTTGCAGGGGGCATTGCCCTGCAGAGCCCAGAGATGCCCAGAATTCAGAGTGCCAGGTGTGGAGAAGGCTGTGGGCCTGAAACAGGGCCATCACCCCATTCTCCTCTCCCTAGACTACTGATATTTAACTATTCCTTCTTCCCAGCTGCTGACAATCCCCTGATCCCCTGCAAATTCAACCAACCAACCTGTTAACCAACCAACCAACCAACCAATCAATCCAACCAACCAATTCACCAAGCATTCTGCTCTAAGGAAATTTAATGAGTTATTTTGGGAGGCCTAGAAGTTATTTTGGAAGGCACCAGTATTCCGGAGCCAAATGCTGTGCAGTTTGACATTTACTGATCCCTCCCGTGGACCCTGGTCCTGGGATCCTGAGCTGCTGTTTGCATCAGTGCCATCACCCAAAGTGAGATCTGCCAGCTGCCAGCCCCTCTTCCAGGCAGCTTCTATTACCTGCTCAAATAAATGAGCAGACAGCCAGGGACTGCCAGACACTTAGACTGGCAACGTGAAGGAGAGCAGAGGAAAACACTCAGAAAGAAATGCAGAGGAAAGGAGCATGGAGGCTGACATGCCAGCCATGGAGGTGGGCCACTGATCTCCTCACAAGGGATCCAGCAGCTCACGGGCAGCTCTGGCTGGGCACCTTCAGTCTCCACCCTGCTACTGAGCCCAGGCCACAAGCTCCACCAGCAGCCCCCAGCCAAAGATGGGGAACAGTGGTGGTACAAGGGCCACCCATCCCCAGCTGTGTGTGACTTCTCTGAGGACGTCATTGCTCCAGAGCTCCCTGAGGGGCCGGCGGAGGCTCTTTCCACCACCACCGTCCTCCTTCCTCCCTCTCCTCACATAGGGATCACCCCTGCATCAACATTTAAAGGTTTTCCCCGCCGATCTCTGTCCCCTCTTCCACTCAGTTTTCTCACTGCTGTTATTCTTAATCATCTCTTGCACCTCTGTCTTCGCTTTTGTTTGCAGAGGACCCAAGAATTGGATTTAGGAGCTGGATTGCCCACTGCTTGGTTGGCAAGGGAGACTGTATCCTAAGACGTATGGGAGCTATGGATAGTCCCTGGCATAAGATAGTGGCCCAGCAGTAGCAATTTTAATGGCGAGGACTTGGACAAATGTCCCACTCAAGGAGAAAAGCCCCGATGAGTGTGGTGATTTGATCTTTTGAAACATACAGAGGCAACAGTGCACATGAGGACGGTGAAAATGGCTGGTTATTACTGCATTGCATTTAATTCTGCATTCAGTCCCCAGATATGTGATTCAGTCAATATATTTGACAGTGGGTTCAGCGCCCATGCTGGATGCTTGGAGTAAGAGAGATTATGATGAGGAAGACCAAGTAGAGAGCTCTGAAATTCCACTCCCCACCCACCATGACAGTGAATCACTGACACCATACCACGGAAGGGAGGAGGATGGATCAGGATCAACCTTGAAGATTTTAAGAGTGCAGGATTCATGGTCAGACACATCAAGTCATATAGCTGGGTGTGCCTGCAGCAGTTCATTTTAACACAGAAATGGTACAGCTGGGATGGAGCTTGAATAGGACCAGAGGACACGAGTGAGCTATACAAGCAGTGGTCCCAGGCGACCATGCCCTCTGCCATGCTGAGCAACTGCCCTCCCCCAGCGAGCACCAGTAGCCCTGTGGGTGGGTCTGATAGGATCTGCCAGAGGAGAAACAAAGAGCCAAAGCCTGGTTTACAGATGGGTCAGCTCAAAATCGGGAGGCAGGCTGGAATGGCTCCTTCTCCCTTTGATCTTAATCATCACAGGCTTTTCTGCCAACACATCTCATTCACTTTGACTCTGTCTTCTTGTCTGCTTTGCAGATGGCCCAGCTCTCCCTCCCTCCCCCTCAACACATGCATGCAACCGGCAACAACAACAATGAAATAAAACAAACTCTCGAACCCCATCTGAATGAGTAACTTAGGTGAATTTTGTAAAAAGACAATTTCTCTATGAAGCAAGAACATCAGGCTCTGAGAATAGAACAGTCACCAAGAGAAGGTACAGCAAGATTAAAAGTCTGGGAAAAATACCAATCCAAGTGTTGGAAGACAAGTAGGAGAAATCTCCCAGAACATAGTACAAAAAGACCAAGAAATTAAGAATATTGGAGAAAAGCCACAGAGGCTCAAGCCAGAAGCTCTGATGTCTGACTATCTGCAGTTTCAGACACTACAACGGGGGACAGCTGCTCTGTCTCTCTCTGATGGGGCACTCCCACTTCCCCTCTCCTCTCCTGGATCTCTCTCCAAGAAGGGCCATGACCCTTCTGACGGTAAACGTGGGAAGGTTACCGAGCAGGGCAGCCTTGTCTTTCTTCCTCTTGAGAGGGAACTGCCTGCTAGGAGCATTTTCTACTCTGTCCCCTGTCAGGAGGTCTGCTGTGATCCCAGTGTCACTGAAACTGGGTGGATGAGTCAGCCCAGTTCTGGAGCTGTGTGACTTCTGAATCTGTCTCATTTCTGGAACTATGATATTTCTGGAGCTGTCTCATTTCTGGAGTTGTGCCATTTCTGGAGCTGTCTTGTTTCTGAGGTTGCCCTGTTTCTAGAGCTGTGCAGTTTCTGGAGCTGCCCTGTTTCTGAAGCTGTGTCATTTCTGGAGCTGTCCTGTTTCTGGAGCTGCCTTGTTTTCTGGAGCTGCCCTGTTTCTGGAGCTTGTGCAGTTTCTGGAGCTGCCCTGTTTCTGAAGCTGTGTCATTTCTGGAGCTGTCCTGTTTCTGGAGCTGCCTTATTTTCTGGAGCTGCCCTGTTTCTGGAGTTGTGTCGTTTCTGGAGCTGCCCTGTTTCTGGAGCTGTCTCATTTCTGAAGCTGTCCTGTTTCTGGAATTGTGTTGTTTCTGGAGCTGTCTCATTTTTAGAACTGTCCTGTTTCTGAAGCCATCTCATTTGGCTTTCACTGTGAGGCTCCAATTTGGCCTCCTCCAGTAATATAGGTGATGCTTTCTATCTGTCATCTGCCACTTCCTTGTTTTTCAATTTGTTCTCCCATGCCTCAAAAAGACAACAAGCAAGACCATGGAGAATGGAGGGGAAAACATTCCCAATGACAGATAGAGAGTGTGACAAAGATTGCCTGTGAAGAAGTAAATACTAGCCTGCCCAGAATCCTCACCAGCAGCAATGGATGCTAGAAGCCAACAGAGCAAGTTCTAAAGGTAAATGACTTTAGTTTCAACACCTTGAACTCAGTATCCAACACCCTTAAACTATTGCTTGAGTGTGAGGGAATAACAAAGACATTTTCATGCATGGAAGAGCTAAGGAAGTTTACCTCTTAAGCATCTTTCCATGGAAGGTGAATGGAGGACATTCTCCCCAAAGAGAAGGGACTAAATTAAGGAAGAGCAAGACCTGACTTCTAGGAGATGGTACATTCGATTGTAAGAGCACCATACCTTCTGCAAGGGTGGTGGCAGTTGGGCACAGGCTGGAGGGAAAGACTGAGAGGAAGTCTCTAGGAAAGGAGGAAAGGGTAAAAGAGATACAGCAATTGCGATCCTGGAGGGGCTTGAAGAGCTATAAGGCAATTAGTGGAGTGTAAAAAGGACTCACATCGAGAGATAACTTCTTTTCAGTTGCTGTTGGCCTTCCAGAGAGGGGAATGCAACACCAGCACACTATCCAGCTGTGCGACAACACCCATTTACTCGGTGTGTGTGTGTGTGTGTGTGAGAGAGAGAAAGAGAGAGAGAGAGAGAGAGATCTCTGTGTAGCAGTGATGGGTTTTTAAATTTTAGATTCAATTTTTGGATAGTTTACTCCATATAGAAACAGCATTGAATGTTAATATTACCAAATTTTAAAAATTAATAAAATAAGAATGGTGATTCCACAGAGTGGGGTGCTGGAAGGTACTGAGGAGGAGCAGAGAGAGGATGAGGGCATCATATCCTCTTATAATGTGAGATTCAAGAGGCAAAGCAAGAGTTAATGGTTGGTTGTTTTAGGTCCTTTCTTTTTCCTTTTCTCCTTTTTTTTTTTTTTTTTTTTGAGACAGGATCTTGCTCTGTCATCCAGGCTGGAGTACAGTGGTTCAATCAAGGCTTACTGCAAGCTTGACCTCCTGGGTTTAAGAGATCCTCCCGCTTTGGTCTCCCAAAGTTCTGGAATTATAGGTGTGAGCCACTTTGCCTGGACATGCTTTTGATCTATTAATGCAAGTCTTGCAATTCTGGGAAGTTTTCTTGTGTTATTTCTTTCATAATTTCTCCTCTCCATTTTGAGTCTTCTGGGATAGATCATTCCTTTAATGGTCTTATCTTTTCCCCTCCATTGTAAATTCCTTTTATTTTTGTTCAGCCTTCTTGGAAGTTTTCTTAACTTTATTGTCTATCCTTTTAGAGAGAGAGATATATAGATCTATCTATCTATCTATCTGTCTATCTATCTATCTATATAGATCTATCTATCTATATAGATCTATCTATCTATCTATATAGATCTATCTATCTATCTATCTATCTATCTATCTATCTATCTATCTATCTTAGATAGATAGATATATGTATATTATATGAAGTCTCACTCTGTTGCCCAGGCTGGAGTGCAGTGGAGTGATCTTGGCTCACTGCAACCTCCACCTCCCAGGTTCAAGCAACTTGTCCTGCCTCAGTATCCTGAGTAGCTGGGATTACAGGCACCTACCACCATGCCTGGCTAACTTTTATATTTTTTAGTAGAGACAGTATTTTGCCATGTTGCCCAGGCTGATCTTGAACTCCTGACCTCCAGTGATCTGCCTGCCTTGGCCTCCCAAAGTGCTGGGATTACAGGTGTGAGCCGCCATGCCTAGCCTATTGTTTTTGTTTTGATCCTTATATTTTTAGCTAAAATGGCAGTTAAATATTCTGCCTGTAAACAAATTTCAGATAACATCCTGCCCTTGTTTGAAGAATGCCTTATTTTTCCTTTCGCTGAGGTTATGACATACAGTGTCTTTGAAGGTTTATTCTGCTCTCTTTATTGCTCACTTTACTTCTCTCACCCCGATTTGTTGGTTGTCCTTGGTCTTTGACCTCCACACAGGCACATATGTAAATGTGGGGCCTCAGGATGATGGTTGGGAGGCGGTTTCTAAACATGAGTAACTTGGGCTTTAGAGCAGGGTGACCTGCAGGCCAGCTGGCTTGTTCATTAGGGACCCTCAGCGATCAATTTCTGTGGCTGTTTTCTCTGGAGTAGTTTGGTTTCTGTAGAAAAGGACTCTGACTGCCAGCTAGATTGGGGCAAGGGCTACTGGTGATCTGGGTGAGATGGCAGGACTGGGAATTTCCATGCTTAGCATGCACAATTTCCTGGCTTGCTGGGTGTCAGTACAGCCACTCTTTCCTCCCAATGTGCCTGCAGGTTTGGTTCCTTTGGTTCACTTTCCCCAGAGAATAAACCTCCTGTCTCAGCAGGAGTGGGTGGGTGTGGAACCCAGGCAAGAGGGCTCCTTGTACAGATGTTTACACATGCCCTATTTCCAGCATCCACTGCCCTCACCACCTGGGTGGAGGATCCACAGGCTACAGTACCTGTCACCTGTAGTTCCCAAGCCTTCCTGGATTTGTTTCTCATTGTTCTCTCTTCCACCAGTCTTAAGCCCCACCCTTTCCAGTCCTGCTGTAAATTTTCCATTCATCTACCTGCTTCCTGCTCTCATGTTGTGGATCGAGGTTATAAATATCTTTTATGTCCTTATTTCCCTGTTCTCCTTGCTAAAACATCCTTTTTAAGAGAAGATGGGAATGGAAAAGATTCTACTTTAGTATCTTAAAACTAGAACTCCCCTGTGTATTTTTTAAAACTAGAAATTTAAAAATAAAATGTAACAGGGTGTTAATTCTCTGCACTCATGCCTGCTTGGAAGGGGTTTATCATGCAGCCTGGCCCCACAGTTCAAGTACAGCAGCTCCTTTCTTCCTTAAATCCAGGCACGAAGTGGCCTGCGGGGCTGTGGGGCTGCCTCTCCAAGGTGGCTGAACAATTAGGTCTGAGGGGCTCAGAGGAGAATGGGGTCCTTGAAGGGCTCACATTGTGGATGGATGGTTGGCAGACACCATCCGGAGCTGGCAGCCTGTGGGTCACTCTGGCAATGACTGATGCCTTAGCAACCTGTCCTGGATGGGCACAAGCATCTGCCGGGCTCCTGGGTCCCCAAAAGCTGTTCTGTGGAGTGGTCTTTCTGTGGTCTACTGACTGTGGCTGACTCTGGGGCTGCCCACAGAAATGGGCTCAGGTGCTTAGGTCACCTCAGCCAGTGCCGCTTCTCTGACCCTCCCCATGTCCCAGGTAAGCTCCTGTCCTTAGTGGGCAAGGTGCCATGGGACCCTTCTTTTAAAAAAAAAATTTTTTTTTGTTTATTTTAGTTTAGTTTTTTGAGATGAAGTTTCACTCTTTCACCCAGGCTGGAGTGCATTGGGACAATCTCGGCTCACTGCAACCTCCTCCCAGGTTCAAGTGATTCTCCTGCCTCAGCCTCCAGAGTAGCTTGGATTACAGGTGCCTGCCACCACACCCAGATAATTTTTTATATTTTTAGTAGAGATGGGTTTTCACTATGTTGGCCAGGCTGGTCTCGTACTCCTGACCTCATGATCTGCCCGCCTCGGCCTCCCAAAGCACTGGGATTACACATGGGACCCCTTCTAAGGGTGACACCCTCTCTTAGTTTCCTGTGGCTTCCATAACTAATCACCATGAACTTGACAGCTTGAAACAACAGAAATGTATTTTCTCACAGTTTTAGAGTCCAAAAGTCTGAGATCCAGCTGTGGGCAGGGCTGTGCCCCCTCCAGATGCTCTAGAGGAGAATCCTTCCTGCCTCTTCTGGCTCTGGTGGCTCTGGCATTCCTTGGCTCCAGTATCTCCATTTTCACATGGCCTTCCCCTCCCGCTTCCCTTACGAGTCCTCTCTCTTCCCCCTCTCTAAGGACACTATTTGTTGGATTTAGGGCCCACCCAGGCAGTCCAGGATCATCTCATCTCAAAATTCTTAATTACACCTGCAAAGACCCCCTTCCCAAATACGGCCATATTCTGAGGTTCAGGGGTTAGGATATGCATTTTTGGGGCCACCATCCAACCCATGATACCCTCTAAACTCTGGCACATCCTCCTTTTGGCCTGATCCCTGTGGAGTGAGTTTTCTGTAGAGCATTACGGATCACTATGAGGGAAACAGCCACCTTGTTGGATCTCCAGGGGACCATTCTGCTCCTGGCCACTCACAGGTGGCATAGTCAAGGGTATGAAGGGGCAGCCTTTCATCTGCATTCATTTAGGAGATGTTTATCCTCCACATGGCATGGAGCGGGTGCGGTGGCAGAGCAGCTTCTCTTCGAGGTGTATCTGTGCCTCCCTTAGGGTGGTACAACTGTCTGAATCAATCTTCAGGCTCACAAACCCTTGGCTGGACCCTATGCTGGTCTTGCTCCCTCCTGGGGCTGGCCTTCCTCTGGGGTTGACCAGCTGTCTGGCATGGCCACCCCGTCCCGCCCCACAATGAATGACTCTTTGAACACTCAGACCCTGGTGATAAAGCAGGAATTCGGTGCCCCTCCTGGCTGAGCATTTCAACAGGGCAGAGCTGTACTCCAAAGAAGAGGCCAGCAAGATAATTTTCGGCAGTGTGTAAAGTCGGAGGGAGCATTTTGGCAGGGAGTGGGTACTACTGAAGTTACGGTAATAAAAATACACATGAACTCTTAAAAGGAATAGTAAAAATAAAAGAGCAAAGAAAGAGCAGAAACTAGATAAAGGGAAGGGGTGGGGGGAGAGTGTACCAGAAACACTGTATTTGTCCTCAGAAGTGCTAACATTTTCTGTTTGGAGCCTGTTGCCTAGTGAAATTCCATAACCGGGCCGTCATTCCTGCTGTGTGCAGGCTTCTCCAGAAGCCTCATGAGACCAAAGCCTCCTACTATTTTAATATATGGGTCAATGGAAAACAGTTGGAAATCTGGTAGTTGGTTAAAATTTCACTGGCCAGACCCTTGTTTGAATAGACATACTTATAATTCAGTTAATGCTCTAATAAAATCACACCAAGAGGTGGTTAGAAAATTGAAGGCTTTTTAAAATTTTGGATGAGAGACGAGGAGGGGTCAGGCATGTAAAGCTGGGAAGGCACTGAGAGATCCTCTGGCCCACCACCTCCCTTGCTGGTGATCCAGGGGACAGAGCTGAGACCTGTCCTCAGGTTCTGGCTCCAGCTTCTGTCTTACTTCCCTGGCAGAGGTCGCGACTCTACAAATGTGTTTTGCTTCAGAGAAAAAATTTGCTCCGACATTTAAAAATTCAAATCTCATAGAAAAGGTGGGATTTCTAGCTCCTCTTAAAATGCTGGAAGTTCTGCTGCCTGTGACGCTGTCCCTGTAAGGGTGGGCCGGCACAGTCACGCAGAAGCCAGGGGACCACTGCTCGCCCGCCCTGGGGCCCCATGGTCTGCGAGTGCTGCAGCCGCAGAGGAAAGCAGCTCACCCTTAGCTCAGCTGCACCTCATCCAGCAAAGATGGCCCTGCAGGTCCTAAAGGGATGAGGGACGCAGCCAGGGAAGCTTCTTGCAGACTCTCTGAGGTCTCTAAAGTCATTGTCGATCCCCCATGCAGGTGCAGGCCTTTGCCTGTTATCTCCTGGGGTGATGTGGGAGGACTGAGGCATGAGGAAGGAAGGCTCGGGAGCATCTGCAGGGGCTGCGAGCACCCCTGAGTGTGGCCATTACTGGCATTGCGAGCTCCTCCCCCTCCCCACTTCCTGCCACCCCCACTCACTTTCTAGCCCTACGGAAATGCTTGCGGTTCTCTGCAGCCAACACAGGGTTCCAGGGCCCACACCGTGGCTCTCACAGTCCCTTCTGCTGGGGTGTCCTGCCCCCGCAAGGCCGCTCCATTTGCATAACTCCTACACATCCTACCCTCCAGGAAGGCTTTTATGACCCCAGCTGACCAGACTGAATTAGACTTTCAGGGGTGAAGCTGGGGAAGGGGTGAGGGATAGGGGTGGAAGGGAGCTGGCAGCTTTAACAAGGCCCCCCCCCCCAACCGGTGACTCTGATGAGCAGCCAGGCTTGCCAGCACTGCGCTGCTCAAAGCATCCCACAAAGGCCGGGCTTATTTATTTAAGCATCATCGGTTCTTCCTATTTTCACCTTGAAAATGATCCTTCAATCTCAGCTTTTGAATAAGACACCTTGAAATGGACATGCCTAACATGAAACACAGGTGCTTGACTGGGTTGGGCTATGATGGTCCATAGAAGGTTGAGTAAATGAGGGTCGAGTGTCTTATTTGTAGCTCAGAGAGACAACCTGCCGGCTACAGTGAGAACCGATGTCTCCTCCAGGTGCTTTTGATGGTCCAGGTGTGTTCCGACCACTTACGTGTTATGCACGCATACGCTCCGCACTGCACCCTTATGCGCAAGTGTGACTCTTATCCTTACTTTACAGAGAAGGACACTGAGGCCTGGGGAGGTTGAGTACTCGGCCCCAGGTGACTCAGTGCACCTGGGATTTGATCCAGACCCTCTGGCTTACACCTGTCTTAGGTCTGGCTCCCTGGAAACAGTGTCTGAGACAAATCCGCAGTGCAAGTGACTGATCAAGGAGAAGCTAGTACAGGAGGAAGGGGCGCAGGGTGTGTGTGGGGGAAGCACAGCCGAGCCGGCTCTCAGGAAGCTCAGGAGCATTTGTTAGGTTTGCTCCGAGTGCTTGGCACCCCTGCCTCTGCCCGTCTTTGGCTTTGGGCTTTCCTTGGAGGGGGATATACTTCCTGGGACCTCTGGGAAGGGGCTGCTGTTGCTCAGGGATGATCCTCCAGGAAAGGCTATGTGTGCAAGCCCTTAGCAGCAGCTGGGAGATGGGCTCTCCCACCGTGGACAAGGGATCCCAGGGACTGGAGTGGGAGTAGCCAATGGTGTGGCCACCAGAGTCCTCATCCTTAGCCATGATACGGAGTGCAGAGCTGTAAGCCATCCTGGCAGCCGTGAGCCCAGCCAGGACAATTCTTGAAAGGGAATGTTCCTGGGTTTTTTTTTTTTTTTTCCCCTGGGCTCCAGAATTTCTACTGTGGTTGCCATCAATAGGCACAATTACCTGGCACTTCTCTGTGGCGGCACCTGGATTGGCTCCCTTCCTTGGGAGTCTCAAGGTGGCAAAAGGGTGCAGAGGATATCAGGAGAGTGCAAAGCCCCTCCCCTGCACTGAGAGTCACATGCAGGTGTCTGTGTTCTGCACCTTTAGCCGGTGGCACAGTCTGGCACGTGGTGGCTCTCAGGGGCAGCTTAGTTGCGTGAATGAATGAGTGAAGCAATGATGCCATCAACCTTATTGCCCCCAAGTTCCTGGCCATGCTGCTGTCCAGAAAGCCTACCGGGCAAATTCGAGGCTTCATTATCTTCTCCTTTACCGTCTCTCTCTAAGAAACAGGCTTGCAGTCCACTTGCCACCTCTCCCAGAATTTGACTGGCAGATTTGATACACGTCTTGGGTGTCTGTGCAGGTGTTCATGTGTGTTTCCTGGGGATGCAGACTGCCACCCTGCAGGTGAGAAGCCATGGGGCAGTTTTCTGATGCCCAGTGACCCCGCCCGGGGCTGGAGAGGTGAGTCGAGGAGACAGTGAGGTGGGGATGCTCACACATGGTTACAGTTACTATTTACAGCTTCTTGGCCATTCATGGCTGCAGCCAGTGGAAAAAGGACTTCACCGTTGCTTATAAACCATGAATCAGTGGCCGCCTTTGCTAACGGCTTCCTTGGTGAGTATCTCATTCACTTTGCCCCTGAGGGAGGATTGAGGCGGTAGCTGGAACAAGGTGTGTCTGTGCCAGTTCCTGTGAACGGTTGCCTGGCAGTCCTCTGCTCACCCCAAGATGCCTCATCAACCCCAGCACAGCGCTACGACCCCTCCCGGTCTGTGGCTGAGGTGGGCGGGTGGGAGGTGAGCCTGGCTCCTCTGCTTGCCTGCCTCCCCACTTACTCACTGCCATGTCATCTACCCCAGCTTGTCCCCGCCCACTTGCCGATGGCATCTCGGATCTGGGACAGCCTGGCAGGGAGCCCATGTTCCTGTTTCTCCCTTTCCCTTCCCCAGAGCCTTCTTTATCTACCCTAGAGAGCCAGCATTCCCTCCTGCAGGGGCTCATCCTCCCGCAGTGCTGTGGTCAGCGGGGAGCTGGACACAGAGACTTGGAAGCCCATGTCCTGTCTTCGAGGGGCACATGGTCTTATCAGTGGGCAGAAGTAATGACACGGGGTCGGGCACACTCCTGCTGGCAGCCCCATTGCAGGAGGGCATCACTCTGGGGTACCAAGGACGGCTGTACAGCGGAAGTGATTGTTAAGTGTCTGGGTGGAGAAGAGGGGGAGGGCGTTCCAGGCACAGAGAACAGTATGAATGGCTGTGAAGTTCCAAGGCTCTTTATTTGCCACATGCACTAGAACATTCTATGGCCTTCAAGTCTCTTCTACTTACTTCTCTCAACCAATCTCTATGACAGCCCTGGGAAGTCAGAAAGATGAGGGCATTACTCTCATTTCACCACAGAGAAACTGGAGGTCAGATGGAGTAGCCAACAATCTACATCCTCTCCTTCAGACCGGTGACAGCCCCCAGCCTTCACTCTGCCCCCTACTTCTCGTTGCTGTATCAATGCACAAGGTGTATGATTTCATTTCATTCCATTCCATTTCATCTCATCTCACTTTATTCCCCTTGCCTCCTGCTCCCCAGCTCTAGGCAACTACTGACTTTTCTGTCTTTACAGGTTTGCCTATTCGAATATTGCATGGGAATGGAATCATAAAACATGTGATATTCGGTGTCTGGCTTCTTTCACTTGGCATAATGTTTCCAAGGTTCATCCACGTTGTAGTATGTGTCAACACTTCATTCTTTTTAATAGATGATTAATATTCCATTGGATGGATATAACACATTTTGTTTGTTCATTCATCACTTGATGGACACTTGAGTTGTTTCTACTTTTTGCCTATTATGAATAATGCTACTAAAAATAATTTTTTTTTTTGCTTTTGTGTGGACATTTGTTTTCAATTCTCTTGGGTGTATACCTAGGAGTGGAATTTCTGGGTCATAGGGTAACTCTATGTTGATCCTTTGGAGGAACTGTCGGAATGTTTTTTGAGGCAGTTGCACCATTTTACATTCCCACCAGCAGTGTGGTGGAGTTCCAGTTTCTCTGTATTCTCATAAATACTTGTTATCTAAGTCATTCTAGTGAATTGGAAGTGGTAGTTCTTCGTGGTTTTGATTTGCCTTTCTCTGATGACTGGTTACATTGGACATTTTTTCATACACTTATTGGTCATTTGTATATCTCCTTTGGAGAAATGTCTATTTAGGCACTTTGTCCATTTTACAAATTGGGTTGTCTTTTTATTATTGAGTTGTGAGAGCTCCTGATATATTCTAGATACAAATCTCTCGTGAGATATGTGATTTGCAAATATTTTTTCCCATTCTGTGAGGTGTCTTTTCACTTTCTTAAAAGCGTCTTTTGAAACACAGTCATTTTAAAATTTGAAAACATCCAATTTTTCTATTTTTACTTTTGTTGCTTTTTTTTGTGTGTGTCACATCTAAAAAATACCATTGGCTAATCTAAGGTTGTGAAGATTTACCCGTATATTTATTTCTAAGAGTTGTATAGTTTTAGCTCTTATGAGTAGGCCCCCCATCACCTTTTTTTTTTTTTTTGAGACAGGATCTTTCTCCATGGTCCAGGCTGGAGTGCAGTGGTGTGATCACAGTGCACCTTCAACCTCCTGGGCTCCAGCAATCCTCCCACCTCAGCCTCCTGAGTAGCTGAAACTACAGGTGTGTGCCACCATGTATGGCTAATTTTTAAAATCTTTTGTAGAGATGTGGTCTCATTATGTTGCCCTGGCTGGTCTTAAACATTTGGGCTCAAGTGATCCTTTCACCTTGGCCTCCAAATGTGTTAGGATTATAAATGAGCCACTGAATCAAGCCACATTTAGTTATTTGATTAATTTTGGTTAATTTTTATATATGATGTGAGGTAGGGATCAAAGTTCATTGTTTTGGATGTGGATATCTAGTTGTCCCAAGAATGATTGGTAAGACAATTGTTTCCCTTGGAGTTGTTTTAGTGCTCTTGTTGAACATAAATGTAAATGTTTAGTTATCAATTAAACATAAATATAAGGATCTATTGCTGGATCTTGTTGGATTCATTAATCTATATGTCTATCCTTATGTAAGTCCCATTTGCCCTTGATTTCTGTTGGTTTGTGGTAAGTTTTGGAATCAGGAAGAGTGAGTCCTCCAGCTCTATTCTACTTTTACATGATATTCTGGATCCCTTGTGAATTTCAGAATCATTTTATCAAGTTCCACAAAGATGTCGGCTCTTCTTTTCCTTGTATAGATCCTAATATCTGACATCCTGGTCATCTTAAGCCCAAGGAATAAGCTCAGAATGGCAAAAGAAGTGTTAATAATGTCAGGTTCTAGGTAGGATGCAGTGGCTCATGCCTGTAATCCTAGCACTTTGGGAGGCTGAGGTGGGTGGATCACTTGAGCTCAGGAGTTCAAGACCAGCCTGGCCAACATGGTGAAACCCCATCTCTACTAAAAATACAAAAAATTAGCTGGGCATGATGACCCATGCCTATAGTCCCAGCTACTCAAGGGGCTGAGGCAGGAGAATTGCTTAAATCCAGGAGGCAGAGGCTGCAGTGAGCTGAGCTTGTGCCACTGCACTTCAGCCTGAGTGACAGTGAGACTTTTTAAAAAAACAAAAAAAGTCAGGTACTATAGAGACAGTAGAATAGAGTCAGAGTCACTGGAAGCATGGGCAAGAGGTGAGGGAGTGGTGCAAGGTGAGGGACTCCAACAAGCAAGGGCTCCGCCTACTGCCTGGGTGCCTCCTTTCTGGCTTGTAGGTGGATTCAGGGCACTGACAACCCCCAGAGTCCCACAGGGCTACTCAGCAGTCTTTGCAAAAAATTCTCACCAAGTTAGGGACACTCTTATGTTTATTTGGGGGCCAATAGGATAAAGGAATTTTTCCCTCAACCCTATCTTTATTCTGCCTGTAATTTTTGTACCTGAAACTTGAGTTTCATATGTGTTCAGTATCTTAGAGACTTGTGATCTCAAGCAACTGTATAGAAGCTTCAACTATTTGCATCTTGGATACGGGCTGAGGACTAGAAAGCCAGCAAGGACAAAAGGGTGGAAGAAGCCTGTTTCTCTTCCATGAACATTGCAGGGATGTGACTCCGTGTCACTTAGGTGACATGAGGGAAAAACCAAGACTGATTTACCATATGGAAGAAGTCTCATTATAGCGTGTCTTCTACCAAAGATTGAAATAGTAAGAAAAAAAAGTAAAAACATTTTGATGGTGAAAATAGGCAAAACAGAGAAAAACTCAATGTTCTCCTCAGGAAGTTTGTGGTTAAGGGTGAGAGAGTATGCAGCAGCCCACATGGCGAACCACAGAAAGATGAGAAGGTCGTCAGGAGAGCCAGGACTGGCAGGGCTGGGAGCTGGAGGCTGAGGCTCTGCAGTGAATCTGCAGCTAGACCTTCCTGGGGCCCAGCCAGTTATGGTCTCTTCTTGCCTCAGTTTCCTCATCTGTAGGATGATGATTTGTGCTAGATGCTTTCTCAGGATACATTCGATGATGAAATTCTCAAATTATGTGGTATGATACATTTTGGTGTGACATCAAGCTCTCCTGTTGTACCAGTGATTCAAAGAGACTCATGGGAAAGAGGAGGTTCAAGACACTCATCAGACAGAAGAGTGAGTGGAGAAGTCAGCACTTGCTTCCTTTGCCACCTGCCAAATTCAAATTGAATTGTGAGGAGAAATGGTTTTGGTTGGCATAGCATCTTCTCTAAGACCCCTGTCTTCCAGAACCTTTGTTTTCCTTTTTCCTGATTTATTTCTCAACTTGGAATAACACATCCTCGGTGTAACACATCTATTAGTGAACTCCTGAGCAAAGATAACAAATAATAACTTTTGACATCTTACTTAATAGTGAATTTGATTAATGGTTGGATATAAAATTTTAGGTTGGAAATATTTCCTTTCCAGGCTTTCAAAGGCATTGCTCGTTGGCTCTTTCCTTCCAGTGCTGCTGTTGAGAATGTCTGATAGGCTTTCTGATTCCTGAAGCTTTGCATAAACCCATGCAATTTTGTTTTTCTTTTTAACTTTCTTGTTAGGATTTTCTCTTTATTATCAGTGTTGTGAAATGTGACAGGGATGTTTCCTCATGAGGATTCTTCTTCATTCACTGTTTCACTGTTCGATCTGGAAACTCATACTGTCCAATCCTGGGAATTTCCCCATATTATTTATGTGATCATTTCCTTCTTTTTGTTTCCTATTCTTTCATTCTGTCACTTTTGTTTTTCAGATGTTGGACCTCTTGGATGAGCCTGTAATTTTCTAGGCTTTCCTGTTTTATTACCTCTCTTTCACTTTTTATTATACGCTCTCAGGGATTTTGTCAAGTTAATCTTCCAAAAACTTCTATTGACTTTTAATTTTTACTATGGTATTTTTGATTTCTAAAAGATGTCTTTCCTTTTTCTTTTGAGATGGAGTCTTGCCCTGTCACCCAGGCTGGAGTGCAGTAGCCCAGTCTTGACTCACTGCAACCTCTGCCTCCCAGGTTCAAGAGATTCTCTTGCCTCAGCCTCCCAAGTAGCTGGGATTCCAGGCACCTGCCATCATTCCAGGCATGGTGGCTCACTCCTGTAATCCCAACACTTTAGGAGGATGAGGTGGGCAGATCACTTGAGGTCAGGAGTTCTAGACTACCCTGGCCAACATGGTGAAACCCTGTTTCTACTAAAAATACAAAAAAAGATTTCTTATTCTGTAAGTGTTCTAATTTCAAAAGTAACATTCCTGTCTTGTTTCATGCATTAGTATTTTTTCTTCTATCCTTGTGACTATTCATTGTTTCTCTGTAGAACAGTTTTCTCTTTTTTCTACATTGTCTATTTCCTCCAAGTCTGTTGGCCTGCCCTCCCTCCCTCCCTCCTCCCTCCCTCCCTCCTCCCTTCCTCCCTTCCTTCCCTTCTTCCTTCCTTTTTACCTTCCTTCCTCTATCCCTCTTTTATTTATATTTCTGCTACTTATTTTGGGATATCCTTAGAGGGTGTGATTGGCTGTTCATATTTGAGAATGAGTCACCGAAAAGCTAGTCAGAAGCTCTGTATTTATGGGCGGGACTTGGTGGGTAGTGAGTTTCTCAATGGCTGAAAACTTACTTACCTATGTTTTGGGGGGTGGTGGGGGGGAACCTTATATATTAGCATCTTCTATCTTTTCTTTTGGTCTAGTCACTTTCTCCATGGAGAAACTCTCCCATTTCTGCTGGGAGAGTGTTACAGATTGCATTGTGTCTCCCCAGAAAGATTTGTTCAAGTCTTAGCCTCTAGTGTCTCAGAATGTGACCTTATTTGGAAATGAGGTCATTGTGGATATAATTATTTAGATGATGATGACATCATGCTGGAGTGGGGGGGCTTAATCACATATGACTGGGGGCCTGACAGAAGAGGGGAGACAGACACAGAAGAGAACACCATATGAAGACAGAAACAGGGAGAAGCCTTGTAGAGATGGAGGCAGAGATCAGTGACGCTGCCTCAAGCTAAGGGACACTTGGAGCGACCAGGAGCTGGGGGAAGCAGAGGCCTGGAGGGAGTGGAGCCTCGCCAACACTTTGATTTCAGACTCCCAGCCTCCAGAACAGTAAGATAATAAGTTTCTATTGTTCTAGGTGACCCTGATTGTAGCACATTGTTACAGCAGCCCTAGCAAACTAACACAGAGAGTGCGTGCCTACTGCTGTCCGGGATGCTGGCCGAGGGGGCAGGGCTCGGCGGGGAAGCACTTTCCTGAACTTCCCCCCCAACTTCCGGGGAAGCACTTTTCTGAACCCCCTCCACTTCCGGGTAGGCACTGTCTTGAACCCCGTCCACTTCCGGGGAAGCACTTTCGGGAAGCCCCCTCCACTTTTGGGGAAGCACTTTCCTGCACCCCCCTCCACTTTCCCCCACCTGCTGTAGGTCTCCCCCTGGTCGTGTTGTGTGCTTGTTGTCCCTGAGTCTGGGACTTCTCTGCTTTAATTGCTCTTGAAATTAATCTCAGGGAGAGGCGGGAGGAGGGGTCAGCATGGGGTGGGGATCTAGGGGCCGAAGTCCTCCCTACTGAAACTCCCGTCATCTCTGTGCTCTCAGCCTCAGCTCAGTGTTGGAAAATAACGGGAGCCTCCAGTTCCTGAGGATCTGCTCCTATCACTGCAGATCAGATTTCCAGTGTACACGTTCCTGGGGCTTCCTCTCAGGTGGAAATGAGGGCGCCCTCTCCTGGCGTCCCCAGCATCGGCCCTTCCTGTCCATGCCCCTTAGCCCGGATCTCCGTGGGTCTGCAATGAGATCCTTGAGGTCCACGCCTGCTTCAACTTGGCATCACCTCCGATTCCTAGGGCGGAGCTTCCCCACACAATAGCTTCTCAGTGCACATTTGTTGAATAAGTGAAGGAATGAAGGAACTGAGATGACTTTGAAGCTAAAACGAGTAGACATCTGACTTTGTGCCTAAGAGAAAATTCATCCTAAGGCTAAGATTGTTAAATAAAGGAACTGGTCCACCCATCTTTCACACATGGAAATTTATATTTCAAACTGAAAAAACTCAAATTGGCACTTTGGTGTCGAACTATAATTATAAAACCAAACCTCTCCTTGCTAAAGTTTTGGAATTCCAATCAACTGCAAAAAGTTTCTTGGATCTTCTCACATTTGGGTTTGACATCCTTAAAATTAATCAGCTGAGCATGGTTTATAGCTCACAAAATTCTAGGGAAAATGCTGTATTTTTAACTGGGCAATTTTACACCGATTTTCCTAGTGCCAGCTAAAAGCTGACACATTCTCTTTAATACAATCGTATCCCCCTCAAATGTCTGGGTTCACATGTACCCCCAAAATTAATCATTCAAGAGGAATATAGAATTGTTTGTTAGACTTTTCTTCACAAGAATGTTTATTTTAATAAGGTGTTTCCCATACACTAAAAGACTTACTTTAGGACCCCCAGTTTTCATGCATGTCTCGCTGGATTGACACTTTAGGAAACATATTTGACATTTACTTTATATTGCAGGCTTTTGTGCTGCTCAGAGACAAAGACTTCCCTTCCTGCCTGATTTATTTATTATTTATGACCAAGTTTCAGCTCTTGTCACCCAGGCTGGAGTGCAATGGCCTGATCTCGGCTCACTTCAACCTCTGCCTCCTGGGTTCAAGTGATTCTTCTGCCTCAGCCTCCCAAGAAGCTGGGATTACAGGCACCTGACACCACACCCAGCTAATTTTTGTATTTTTATTAGAGACTGGGTTTCACCATGTTGGCCAGGCTGGTCTTGAACTCCTGATCTCAGGTGATCCACCTGCCTCAGCCTCCTGATCCTGCCTGTTTTGATGAGAAAAATGTTTTTAAGAAAAGTCAAGAAAAATCAAGAACAGTTATACTTTTACCACAGCAGAAGAAATCGTGGCATTACAGTGGGAATTAGTGTAATCTCTTGACTGATCCACTAGTCCAGGACTTATTTCAGAAATGTGTCTTCTTTGAACAGATTGTATTAGTGCATCAGGCAGGATGTTTTGGCTGTAAGTGTTGGAATTTTAACTTGAACTAGTATAGAAAGAATGTCTGGAGTCAGGAAGCCAATTGCATTCTCTTTGTCTTCTCTTCACTTCTCTCTGCGTTGCTCTCCCTGGCTGGCTTCCTCCAAATGGTAGCAAATATTGCAGCTCCTGGTATTATCAGAGAGGGCCTGAGACTGGCTGGCTCTAAGATGCAAGCTAGCAGCCTGGGGATGAGCTCACCAACTCTGGATTGCCTGGTAGAGGTGATGCTAGAGGGTTTTTCTGGAAGACGGCAGCTCTCGTTTGAACCTGTGATCAAAGCAGGGGAAAGGTATTCCCAAAATAAGAGAAGTGCTGGTCTAGACGCATGACCCAACAGCTCTCTGTCCATCACTGGCACCACGTCTGCCTCATAGCCTGCCATGCTTTAGTAGCCTGAAGTGAAGTGCCATTTGGTTTTAGACCCTCAAAAATAGCAGAAACAGGATCACTTGTGCAGTAGAACAGAGTAGGAAAGATTCACACCAACATGTCTGTATGAAGTGCCTAGGGAATGGGGAAAGGCAGCTGGTCCATCCTTGTTCTTGAGTCTGGGGCTGAGTGGGGCTGAATCTAGAGGTGGGAGCTTTGAAATTTGCAAATTGGGGCAGCAAAAGAAGTTGAGGCAGAGATGAATATGGTTGATGCAGCCCCGATCCTTGGGGGGTTATTGCTGGATGATTCTGGACATTATTGAGCACAGCTACCACTCACTCTGCAATTGAGAAAACTGAGTGCAGGAAGCTTAGTTGACGTGCCCAAGACCTATGGTGAGTTACTAGCAAAGAAGACACTAGGGCCTCATTCCCAGAGAGCTGCTCAACTTTCCACTTCGCTACTCAAGGAGGGTTAAATTAGGCACAGGGATGGAATAAGAAATCCCACCTGACCTCTGGCTGTGGGGTCAGTGGAGGCCTCAAGTCCTCTTCCTTGGTTGGGCTGCTAATTCTTCTTGTCTTGAAATAGGTCTAGTTGCCTCTGTGGAGCATTTTACTTTAAGCTGTCTTTGGAATCTCACATACCTCCTCTTCAGTGAGAGGAAACTCCAGCCTCACTGCAACAAGCAAATCTATTAACATGATTGCAGATCCATCACCGGGAGCTGGTTGGGAGGGTGAGAAGAGTGGACTTGAGCTGGGCCTCCAGGAATAACTCCCAGGACATCCCAGCACAAAGCCTCTGGTCCATTCTGGGAGGCAGGGAAACCGGAGCCTGCACTGGAGAGACTGAACTTAGGAAAGCACTGCACAGCTGCAGTCCAGGGCTTAGAGGGTGAAGGTTGAGGCACCCTTCAGCAATGTCTGGGTGCTGGGATGTGGGGTGTGGCAGCTGCTACTGCTGTGGCCACAACTTCCCTTCAAGTCCCGGAGCCTGTGATGGAACTTGGATGCTGAGTTGGCTACACTGCCTGCCACTGCCTCTTAACATTCAGGGGGCTGGAGTCTTCATATTGGCCTCTCTGTGACTGTGTGTGTGTTCAAGTTCCTTGAAGCAGAGCCTGAGATGGGGTGCTGTGCAAGTGATTACTGAGGGAGAGCTCCCAGGGGAGACCTAGAATGAAGGCAGGAAGGAGGACAAGGGCAGAGAGGAAGGCAGGCAAGGAGTGGGTTCTGAGAAGTCAGTCTGGTCCCATGGGGGGTTCTGCAGTGGGAATCCTGCCGCCAAGGTTTTCTGGCCCAGAGGTAATGGCCTGGAGTTGTTTAAGTTCCTTGAAGCAGAGCCTGAGACAGGGTGCTGTCATATCCTGCATCAGACATCATTGGCTGTGGGCCATCCCAAGGGAGATGGGCTGTAACCCTGTACTAGTTATCAACTGCTGTGTAACAAATTGTCACAAACTTAGCAACTTACAACAACATGCATTTAGCATCTTGGGTCAGGAGTTATGGCCTGGTTTCACTGGGTCCTCTGTTGGAGTCTCAGAGGTTGAAACCTTGGTTTGGGAGACTACATTTCTTTCTAAAATGCAGAGTCTTTTCAAAGCTCATGTAGATATTGGCAGAAGACAGGCCCTTGTGGTTGTCGATTTCAGGGGGTCTTGCTTCCTTGCTTGCTAGGAGCTGCTCTTAGCTCCCAGAGGCCCCCACGTTTCCTTGCCATTGGCCCTCTCGGGATGGCAGCTCACTTTATCAAGGCCAGTGTCTTAGTCCATTTGGACATCTGTAACAAAATGTCATACACTGGCTGACTTAAACAACAGAAATTTATTTTTCATGTTCAGGAGTTTGAGAAGCCCAAGATCAACATGCCCGCAGATTCTGTTTCTGGAGAGGTCCTGCTTCCTGGCTCATCATGGCACCTTCCTTCTGTGTCCTTACGTGGTGGGAGGGCGGGGCGGTCTCTCCATGTCCTTGTTTATAGGACCCTATTCATCAGGGCTTCTCCCCTAGGACCTCATAACCTCCCAAAGGCCCCATCTCCCAATACCATCACTTTGGGGGTTAGAATTTCAACATATGAATTTTTGAGGGATCTGACATCCAGACCCCAGCAGCCTATAAGATAATTTCTCCCTGCCATTTCCTAAGACAGAGTCTTCTGTGACCCCTGGGTGACTTCCTGTGACCTAACTGTAACCTAATCTAGGGAGGGACAGCATTTACCTTTGTTGTGTTCAAACGCTGGAATCGGGGTTCAGGTTTCATTCCCACTCAAGGTGGGAGGGGGGAATTACACAAGGGCTTGACTCCTGGGGGTCATCTTAGAACTTCACCCACCCCACATACCCCAACGTCTCCAGAAGAGGCAGCTCCCAGCATCCATGAACAGTCCTCAAGGAGAGGGCGTGGGTGTGAACCACTAGCATCTGACTCCCATCTGAAGGGGTCTTCCAGAGGCACCCATGGCACCTTCCACACTGTCCTTGCCAACAGGAGAAAGGCCAGCCCAAGTCACAGAAAACCACCATGCCTCAGCCACCTTCCAGTCCCACAGCTGTGTATCTGGTGGGGAAGCCTCATCCCATCAGGGCCACAGCTACAAGGGAGCTTGGGAGATGGAGTTATAAACTCGCTAACTTGTGTAGCTAAAGAAAAGATATGGTAAGGAAGTGGGAACAGGTGCCCAGGGCCAGTTCAAGCCTGTGGTGAAGGGGAAACAGAATCAAGAGACTCAGTGACCTCTGAGATCCCACCGGTGGCCAGGCTGAGACCCAGGACTTGGGGCGTTTAGGGCAGCTCTAACTTTTGAGGTGGTTTTTCCTCCTGGGATCAGGTGGCAGAGAGGAACTGGAAATTTAAGTGAGACTCCACTTACTGGTGATTAAGGACTAAAGCTATGATAGAACCAAAATTCTCTCTTGTTAGCACAAAGGAGGTTTACCACCAGCCTCTGGAAGTTTCTAGAGCCATGGGCAGTGCTGAAGAGGATCTGGATCATCAATGATTAGGTGCAGCTAAATATGAAAGATTACGGTTTCCTACTGAATGGGAGCTTTTATTTCTTTAAATCTTGTTCTAAAGGCTTTCTTGTCCTTGCTATTTAAATATAGTCATCTGTTGGTATCCATGGGGGATTGGTTCCAGGATCCTCCGTGGATGTCCAAATCCACGGAGGCCCAAATCCCTGAAATAAGATGGTGTAGTATTTGCACATAATCTCATGTACTTTCGTGCTCATCCTCCCATGTACTCTAAGTCACCTCTAGATTACTTATAGTGCTTAATGCAGTGTAAATGCCATGTAAACAGTTGCTATACTGTGTCTTTTGGAGAATGATGACAAGGGAAAAAGTCTGTACATGTTCAGTACAGATGCAATCATCCACTTTTAAAAAAATATTTTTGAACCACAGTTGGTTAAATACATGGATTCAGAACCCATGGATACGAGGTCAACTGTAATAGAAATATTTAATATCAAGGAATGCATGTGCCTAGCAATTTTGCAAAAAAAAGAGTGTATTTGTATTTGAAAGAAACCGTGGAGTGGAAACACCTAAAATGTGCTTGTTCAGTTAACCTCAGTTTGCTGAGCTGCTTGAAGTATGGGGTTGTAATCAAAGGTTGTCTTCTTTGCAGCAGACAATGTGTCTGGGAGGAATAGTCCTCCTGAGTGCTGAACTTGCAGACTCTAACCAAGGGGGTGGCAGCAAGTATCCCAGGTGTCTGTAGGGGCTTGCGTCCATGCCTGCACTGTGCAGAGAGGATGAGGGCAGAGAGCTGGATGTCCCCGCAGGGGCGTGTTGTCCTTCTACACGTCATGCAGGCAGCGCAGTTCTATACCCAGAGCCTCTGCTCAGTGTGTCTTCATCTAAGAACCCCATAACTCAGGTTCCATCCTTGTTCCCTACCCCAGTGCTCTGCAAGTGAGCCCTTCGGTGCAGAGATGGGCTGGGCCCCTTTACGGGCGAGGAAGGGAGCCCTGGCGCTGCAGAGGGGAGCAGGCATTCTCTCTGGGACACAGTCTCCTTTGTTCCCTAAACTGGAGGGAGATAATCCATGGAAAGGAGTTAATTATTTCTTTACTCTTCCAACTTGGTTCAGAAGGATCTCAAAGTCAGAAGGAAAACCTTTGGGATGTCTCTTGATATTTCATATTAATGGACTTTTCATAAGGACCACGTTGGGGGAGAGAAGTGAGAAGTTTGGGGATGGCCACGGCTGGGGTTGTCACTTGAGCTCTGCTACTGACCCAGGCCGGGCAATGATGATGTCGCTTACTCTCTGAACATTGTTTCTTTCATCTGTAAAATGGGACCACAGTTTCACCTAATTAAAAAAAGACATCCCTCTATTTAAAAGGGCTTAGGGTGTTGATGTTTGTGACAAAGGAGATAATGTATACTGAAGTGTTTTGAAAGGTGCAAAACTTTGTAGAAACAGAAGTTCTTACTCAAGAATTTTCCTGAAGCTTTGAGCAAGATAACCATTTTCATTACCCCTGTCTGTGCCTAGAAGGGGTCTATAAGCTCCACAATCAGAATAATTATATATAGAAGTTAAAAGAAATGTAGCCTCTTTTTTTTTTTTTTTTTTTTCCTTTTCACTGGTGAACAGAGCTTTGGTTAACGGAAAGCCAAGGCGATTTTAATTGCCGGTTTTCTATTTGAAAGGGGAGGTTATTAGTAGAAGTCTCAATTCAGAAACTTCAAGAAGAAATGGGAGGGTGTGGTGAGGGTAAGGGGGGACCGCATTTCCTGTTTTCCTTTCAGATGGTGTTGGAAAACATTGCAGGAAAACCATGGATACCCATGAAGAAATTCCAAAATTTATTCTTTTTGCTGCCAAGGGTCCAGCCCAAAAGGTGACGAGTAGAAGTGGTCAGTTTTTTTTTTTTTTCTAAAGAGTTGGGGTTTGTAGGAATCCAGCTAAACGAATGTAGGGTGAAGACAGCCTTCAGAGCGTGACATCAGCCTGAGCGGGGGCCAGAAGAAACAGAGCAGGAGTCTGGTTTCATTTACAGTTTGGGTCAGCTCTGCAGTGAGGAGGGCAGGGGAGGGGTCCGGGAGGGAGAGGGAGGAGGAGGAGGAGCTGGAGGAAGCCCTGACTGTATCCCTGGCCCCAGTCTAGTTTGGAGCTCAGTCTTCCACCAAAGGCTGTTCTGTTCTCCTGGGCTCCAGCCTCCTGCGAAGACTGCAAGAGTCTCCGCAGCTCTGAGTCTCCACTTCTTTGGTGGAGAAAGACTGCGAAAAGAAAAGGAGACATAGTGCGTGGGAGAAATATGCATCCTATTCAGACCTAATTGAATCTAGGAGCCCAGGGACACACGCGCCTTCAGGTTTGCTCAGGGGTGAGTGTGATTTCTCTTCTGTTTTTCCAGGTTCGGGGCTGGAAGGAAATGCTGTCAATCTGAAGTGATCGTTTCTAGGTAGCTTTAGCGGCTCTCATGTTCATGCTGTTCCCCAGTTTTCTGTACGTTTTAGGTCTCTGGAAGATTCTGCTGATTTTTCTTTCTCACTTTGTAGCAATTGGGTTTCCCTAACTTGGTTCAGGTCACGGTTGCCTAAGAGCGTGAGTGCTTTCCCACCGCGTGTCTGTGGCTGCTGCACGTGCCCTGTGCATTCCAGGCGGCAGTGTGTTTCGGTCCATGATTTATTTAAGTTCCCGCCTTCTTCTAAAACCCGGTTGGGATCCACTTTGTTTGCAGAACCGTCTTTGCTGAGGACCATAAGCACTCCCTGCCTAGCGGCTCCACTGAGAGATGTTCTCTGAGCTGTCTGGGTGGTGACACTGGGTCAGGGTGCAACCTGCATGGGTCTTCTGCACAGGGCCACCCATGGGAAGGTGCTGGTGGAGCACATTTGGGAGACCAGAGTGACTCTGGTGCCCAGGTTCAGGGTCAAGTCAAGGGTCACTCAGTCATTGCCATCAAGCTTTCATCTTTTCAGGAACCTGAAGTCTCTGTTGGAGACTTTGTCCCTTGGGGTTGCTTAAAGGAGTTGCAGAGGTCAGAGGAGAAGAAGGAATCTGCCGCTTGGGCAGCATGCTGGGAGTGTAAGGCAGGGCCCCTGGGGCTGGAGGGCCAGCCCACGCTGCACAGAGGTGAGGCCGGTGCCAAGCTGGGAGGCCCCGAGGGCTGTTCCCTGGCCTGGAGGACGCAGGGTGGGGCTTGGGTCCTCTCTTGCTGAGGATGGAAAACTTTCACCGACAGTGGACAGCCTGTTTGGGGAACCTGTTTCAAGGGGCCTACTATGATAGAAGATGAACCTGGATTGAAGCATGGGTGGGACCATGGGGAGGGACCACATGGGTGGGGCCCTGGGGAGGGATGACGGAGTGGTTGAAGAAAAATCAGCCTCCACAGGGAGCACCGGGAGCCAGTTTTGAGGCTGGTGCAGACCCTAGGAGCAAACCCCTTCTGTGAACAAGCCCCCTCTGTGAGCACAGGAGTGTCTGCTGCTGCACTGGACGGGGAGGCAGGGCTGTGGTCTCTCCCCACGCACAGCTCACCTCCATGAGGACCACAGGGTGCTTGAGCTGCAGGGTGCTCAGAGTGCATGGGGCTGGCGGATGCTCCACCCGGGATCCCCCAATTCTCCAGGGACCGATTCTTAACACTGTAATAACTGAACCAAAATGGCTGTAAAATCAAAGCTATATTGCTCCTAAGCAAAACTATATTGAAAACTGAGTGGGTGGTCATTGATGACATTACTGAGACTTCTGAGGTTTTTGTTGGGCTAAAGATAATGGGATTCTTGGATGGAAGCCACTGATGGAGTTCCCTGGTTTTCAAAATGAGAACCAGAGGCTCTGAGATGCGGAATTCCTTGCCTAGGCCGTGGAGCCAGTGTCTGAGATGGCAGTGAAATCCTTCCCCATTGCAGGAGGGCAGACAAGCGGCTGATGGAGGATCCCAAATAACTCACATCTAGATGGAAAAACAGCTTTGGGCTCACTAAGACTCTACCAATGAACAGAGAAAGAAGTGAGGTGGACTGTGGGGAGGGGCACCGGCTCTGTGACCAGAATACCGGGGCTGGCAGCTCTGGCTCAGGGCACCTCCTGGGGGTGGAGGGCCTGAGGGAGGGGACTTGAATGGTCTTCATTCTGAAGTGGGCTGACAGCTGAGAATGGAAGCCTGGGGTGGGGAGCCAGGGCTTTTACGGAAATCAGGATCTAAGACCCGCTGTCTGTCTGGACTTCTTTGTTTAGGTGAGGGTTTCTTATTACCCAGAGGTTTACTTCTCTCCCTTCATCACTCATGGCCGAGGGAAACCATGAAGCAGACACTGAGTGTAAAGGAGGCTTGGGAAGGAATTTTGTGTTGGGGTGATGTGAGGCTGTCCTGGCTTTTCCTAACCAGGCCTTGGAGGGTGTGGCCACAGCACCTTTCTGGGAGGTGGCTGGGGAAGCCTCTAGAATGTTAGCCCTTCCCTGCGTGGGAGGACTTATGCTGTACCCCACCGTGGTTGTCGCCCACAGGTGAGGGGATGTGTGGCAAATGTCCAAACCTGGGGTCTGAATGATATTTTCGATATGAGGCAGGCATCCTTCTGAAACATTGTCTTCGCTTCGCAGTTCATTTTATTTCTCAAGCGTTCAGGACTCAGCACATTGCACTGACATTATCAGAAGTGCCTCTTGTGATTTCCTATCCTAGAACTTAATATGTCCTCGATGAGAAAGTAGGAAGAAGCACCTCTCTTCAGTCAATTGTTGATTTGTGGTTCCAAAGAGGCTGCTCAACCCGACCTTAGTTTCAGGATCGGAACCCCTAGATGTGGATGCCTCAAGCTGGCTTGAAACAAGACCACCCTCTTTGGAAGCTGGTAGTGAGTTTCTGCCAGCAAGGCTTCATTTGGTTCCTTGCTCAGAGTGTTTAGACAACTGGGTCAAGTGTAGTCTTCACCAGCGGTCGATATCACCTCCCACTTTTATGTGAAATTCCCTGTTTAGGATTTAAAATTCACCACTGACAAGTCGTGAATACTATTGCGTGAGACTTCCTGGCAGACACAGTAACAACTTTAGCAAAAATATTTATTGGAAAGTTCAGTTTTGTCACTGCTCCTTTTGGAAGAAGCTGAAAATCTGTTATCTCTTGGGGGAAGAATCGCAGGCAGTTTCCATCTGAAGGGGACGTTGTGTACCAGGTAGCTTTTCCACCCTGACCTACAGGAGCAACCTTTTCACGGTGTCCTGGCTGCAGCAAGCAGGCAGTAAAAAACACACCACTGCTGCATAAATAGCTGACGATTTGAGGAGGGACTTGACATTTAAAGAAAATCCTATTAGCTCTAGCTAAGGAAATGAAAGCCACAAACCATCCAAATTTTAAAGCAGCGGAGCTTTAAAGGTTCCTGCTAATTCAGACAGCCATGAACTAGATAAGGATGGTTCTCTTCATTCTCCCATTTCTAGATACAGCTCTGTTTCCACCGTAAAACTTCAGTGGAATTCAGTGGAAAAATTCAGTGCAGAGAAAGGACAGTCCTACTAGTTAAATAAAAGATTTTGCTTGCCCCCTCTAATGTGTGGTCATGAATGTCTTATTCTCAGGGAGTATCCCACAGGTCCTGATTTTGCAAAGAGATGTTCCTTCAGGAATTCACTTTGTTAGTTTTGAAAATATAATTTTTAATACGTTCTGGTCTTATAGTCCGTTTTGGAAAGGGGATGAAATTTTGAGGGCTGAGTGCTATGGCTCATCCCTGTATTCCCGGCACTGTGGGAGGCCCAGGCGGATGGATTGCTTGAACCCAGGAGTTTGAGACAAGCCTGGACAACATAGTGAGACCTTGTCTCTACAAAAAAAATTGACAAAATTAGCCAGGCATGGTGGCATGCGCCTGTGATCTCAGTTACGAGGCTGAGGTGGGAGGATTGGGGCTGGGAGCCTGGGAGGTTGAGGCTGCAGTGAGCCATGACTGCCACTACACTTTGGCCTGGGCGACAGAGCAAGACCCTGTCTCAAAAAAAAAAAAAAAAAAAAAGAAATTTTGAATTAGCACGTTCATCTTGGTCTCCTGTTTTTGAAAAGGCACTTTGGTTTTCTTTCCTCTAGAGGGAGGTGTATCTCTGTGAGCTCCAGAAAAATCTCTGAAGTGCCTGGAGTCTCCAAGGTTTCAGGGTGGGGTTTCAGGGTTTGCAGTGACTCAGTGATGTACATCTCAGCAGAACTTTTGGGTAACTTTAGGATTGGCATTTCAGTACATTATTATTATTATATTTATTGTGTCTGTCTATAATAACTGAAGTGGACATACATTAGAGCTTTGTTTGTCTTCTCTGCTCAGGTGTGAGTATATTGAAATAAAATTGTGCCTTCAAAGGGGGCATTCTTTGTTCTCAAACATAATTGCGTTACAAGGGTATTCAGCAAATAAGATACTTTATAGGAAGCATTTTACCCATATCTAATTATAGAAGTTTAAATGAACAGTCGGCTGTTGGGAACCATAGTAAGTTTGCATATTCATGCCATTGTGCATCCTTGTAGAGTTATTTAACTTTAGAACTTGAAGGGAAACTTCCAGACATGTTCATGACATGTCCTTTGATATTTTCCCCTAAAGGATAATAGGTTTTAACATACTTCTGAAAATTCACACAAGCTGTAATTATGAATATCTCATCTTAAATATTTATTAATACAAATATATATTACTGACTCTCAGATTTATGTTTGTTAGCTTGATAACCAGTGTTAAGACTCTGAGGAGAGAATCCTAGCTAAGAGCAAAAAACAAAACAATGTAACCCTTTGGTTTGGTCTTTGTGTTCTCAAGTTACCTAAGTTTAACAAGGCCTCTTGTGCACCACGGCCTTGAGTGTTGAGGTTCAGGGAGGGGATAAAAACGGCTAAGACATAGCCCCCTCTCTTCTGGTGGGTAAACATATAATTTCGGTTTGGCTATTTGAAATATCAAAAAACTATGACCTCGGTGGATTGTTCTCCACTCCCTTTATACTTCAGATGAAGAAAGAGAGCTCAGAGAGGTAATGCCACAGAGCTAGCAGCAGAAGCGTCTGATGTTTCCACCATGCAGACATCTTGCACTCTGGACGTTACAAGGGGTACAAGCCTTTAAGAGTGTGTTTCAGGGTGCCATGTGGAGAAAGGCACTCTTCCTATTCCCAGTCTTCTTCGGAGTAGCCTCTTTTAAGTTGATTCAGCAGAGGGCTAACTGTTGTTTTAAAAAATCTGGAAAGAAAAAGGAGAGAAGAAAAAAACAAATACGAAAAGTTCTGCCAAACCCTCTCCCAAAGGCAAATTGTTAGTCTTGTGGGGGCCTGGCTGCATTTAGCATAGTACAATCCTACTACTCTACTGAAGCTTAAAACTCATGAAGTACAGAGAAACATTTGAGAATTGAGAGTGGCCAGGGAAAAGTACAATGGGAAATGTTTCTGTAACCGCCCCCCCGCCCCGTGTGTGCTGTACATTAGATTTTCAGGAACCCAGAGCATCAGGAACTGGCCACTGGAAGGAAGAGCTCATGGCTCGGTTTAGTTTCAAAATTAAAAAGCGAACAGCAGCTGGAGATGACTCAGATCTCAAGGGAAACCATTCCAGGAAACTGGTTTTTCACTTCTGGAATCTTCATTAGTTGATTCAGCAGCCCAGGGCTGGTACGCAGAGTTAGCGCCAACTCAGCTAAACCCACAGCTGGCCCGGCATGCACCAGGGGGCTCCATTTCTAATCGGGGTCGCAGAAAATCCATCACTCATCAGAGCCCAGGGCAACAGATAGAAGACAGCAGTTACAGGACTATGGCCTGTTTAAGCAACAGGCAAGGAGCCTTCGTTCAGGGGGTTCTTTCAAAAGGAAGGCTGGGAGGAATTGGTTGACCATTGCTGACAGAGGCAGTAAGGAAGTAGAATTTCCCAGGTTATTGCAATAAATCCATCATGGATGATGGTTTATCAGATGTCCCAACTAGATATTTGAAAAGGTCTCTATTTTCAAGAATAAGTTTATCTTCTCTACTTAATTATGGGTTAGATCAGAAAACAAACAGAAAAATCTAACTTTTTTTTTTTCTCGCAATGGGAGCACCTTTCAGCCATTTTAATCATTCACAATGGAAAACCACAGTTTTGGAAAGGTCAGTAGCACCCAAGTTCATTGCCAAGAAAGAAAGAGACAGGAGGAGGTGCCAAGCTCCAATTTGGATACAGCAGCGTCATGTGGCAAGGGGTTGGAATGGAGTGGGCATTTGTGCAATTTCTTTTGAAGCGCTTTCTAATGCACCCTCTTCTTTAACGTTGAAATGGAACTGGAATGGAGTGGGCCTTTGTGCAATTTCTTTTGAAGTGTTTTCTAATGCACCATCTTCTTTAATGTTGAAATGGAACTAGTCTCTGCCTGATGTTTATAATTAGCAGTATAAATGCAGACAAAATCTCGTCTGGCTGCCGCATATTTCAGAATGTGGAATATGTTTTACATTTAGATCGTGGTGTCTAGCTTTCAAATCACACCAGATATGGACCTTTCTGCTTCACAGTTATTATCTTGAATGCTAGGAATATGTTTTAAATTAAATTTTCAAATATCTGGGCAATTAATCTGGAGTTTCTTAAAATTGCCTTTATAATGGGAAGGAGACTCTGAGGAGCTTGGCCTGAGCCTGGCTGGTGGGCAGCATGTTCTTACAGGTGCTCTCATTCACAGAGTGGAGGCATTGCTAGGGGATGTCCAGGCTGTCTCTTTCTGTATTGCTTTGTTATAATCTGTGAGTTGCAGAACAGGTGTTGTTTTGTTAGATTTTACGAAGAAGAGCCGGATCTCGAGTCAGTTACTCCATATCTAACAAGGACCCCAGTAGGTGACAAAGGAGGTCTAGTTACCCTCCCTCACAAGGAGAGTTTTAAAATGCTGCTGTCACAGGTTACCCATTCAGTTTGAGTCAAATAGATTATTGTTCTAGATTATTTTCATAGAATAGAAATTTTAAGGCCAGGTGTGATGGCTCAGGTCTATAATCCCAGCACTTTGGGAGGCCATGACAGGAGGATCCCTTGAGTCCAGGAGTTTGAGATCAGCCTGGGCAATATAGTGACACCTTGTCTGTACCAAAATTCAAAAAAAAAAAAAAAAAAAAAAAAGAAAAGAAAAAAATTAGCTGGGCGTGGTGGCACACACTGGTAGTCCTAGCTACTTGGGAGGCTGAAGTGGGGGATTACTTGATCTCAGGAAGTTGAGGCTGCAGTGAGCCCTGATTGTGCCACTGCGCTCCAACCTGGACGACAGAGCTAGACTCTGTTTCAAAAAAAAAGAAAGGAAAAAAAAAAGGAAGAAAAAAAATTTATGAAATCCAAGTTGTAAAATAAAGAGTAAAAAAACCAAATTAGATATATTTCTTTGGAGGGTTTCTTGGAGCTGTTTCAAAACATTTGCTTTTGAGGATTCTCCTTTGGGTCTTTCAAACATCAAGAGCATATTAAATTCCACTCTCCTCCTACTCTAACTGCAGGACTTAAGAAATCCTTTCTTAGCTTCCCCCCTGAGGACAAGAATGGGGTCTTCTTTCCCAGGATTCAGGCAAAAAGAGAAAGAGTGAGAAAAAGAGAAAAATGGGGAGCTCCCATTCTCACAGTCTAGGAATGGGTATGGCAAAGGCAGGGTGGAGGAGTGCTTCAGACTTACTGACATTTGATTTTTATTACACGGTCAGTGTGCACAGCTCTCCCACTATGGTCTTTGACTATTTCCACTGCTCGAATTTTAAACAGGACCATTAGGATCTAGCAGAAGTCCCAGAACTTGACAGGAGAGACCGGCTGATTTTTAAAAAGCAGTGCTTGGAGAAAACCAAATAAATGACTTCAAAATGGGAGCTCTGGATTTATTTGAGTCTTTGTTTTAAAATTATTTCCTTGTGTGCATGTGTGTATCTCTTTCTTAAAAAAGATTTCCAGAAATGGAAAATAAAAAAACTTTTGAGTAGGCTAAATGAAAATGAATTTACAGAATTGCAAAGTAGTTTGGGAAATCATATTCGTTGGAATATGACTGAATATGATTTTAGGTTGAAGGGCCATGTAGGGCAACCTTTATAATAAGAGGTATCCTTTTAAATTTCAAAGGGATAGAAACTAAATGGAAAAAGGCACCTCAAATCATTTTTAGAATGAGGCAGAATAAACAAAAAGATGAGTAATTCTAAACAGAAAGATGAGAATGAAAATGTGATGCACTTCTCTTATTGAATCTGTTGCCTCTAGGACATAGAATCTAGGGTGAAGAAACAGACCCCTTCCAGCCCAAGGGTCTCAAGCAGCCAATTCTGACTCTTTGTTTTATGTTTGAAAGAATAATAGCAGGCAGCCAAATTCTACTGACATAGAATCTGTGGTTTGTCACCATGAGGGAAATCTATTTTTTCCCCAAAAGACATGGGGAGTTTCCTTGAGATCTGGGCCAAATCCAGCACAGCCTCTAGGGTTTCCCGGCATTCTTCCCTCGAGCTTTGGAAATGCTAACTTGGGTTAGGATTCTGGTTCCACCTTGTTTTATCTATGTGACTTTGGAAAATCACTTTGCCTTTCTGGGGTTTCAATTTTTCAGCTATAAAATGGAGGGAAATTAGCCATTGGGCAGTTGGGAGGAGGGCGTGGAATCCCACCCACAGACAGAAGCCCAGGACATGTTAGTAGCACTCTCCTCTCTCCTTCCTCGGGGAGGGTGGTGGTCAGGGAGTGAGGAGGGATGGCTGCTTCATTCCCTCTCATTAAACTGGTCGGCGGTCATCTGGGGAGAAGGTGTTTGACATCTTTTAATAATCTAAATGAAAAAATTCTCCAAAATTTGCTGCCAGAGAATTTCGTTTTTAAAAAATGGAGACTCCAGGGCATGATAAACAATAGAAAAGAGTTAATTGTAAATGAAAATATCAACAGATATTCAATAGCTGGGCTAGGAGCCCACGAGCCACAAGACCTGTTTCCTCCCTAATGGCAGGAAAGTGTGTGGGGCCAAAGGCGTTTTTCCCACCTGGGAATTCAGCTCAGTCAAACCATATGGGTTCTGAGTCATCAGTGGAGTCTGGGTAACACAGTGTCCTACAGGTATCATCTTCTGTCCTTTTCAGAGCTGGAAGAGCTCCTTTCCTTCTCTTCACTCCCCTCCTCTTCCCTCAATATCTGGATATATTCTGGAAAAAAGAATTCCTGTGCACAGTGTATTTATCCCATTCCTTTGTGTTCCAATGGGAAGTATCTCATTAAGGGGGCAACTCTTCTAAAGATTCATATCTTGAAAATAAAAATCTTTGCATATGATTTTCAACCATTAAATGTTTATTTTACTCACAGAATGGTTGATGTAAGTGAGTAATGTCTTAGAAAGACTTCCCAGATTTTATTTTGTAACTATGTAGATTGTACTGAGCACTCTGGAAGATGAGAAAGGTAATTTTGGAATTGCCCCAGAGTGAGCCACTCAATGCTTTATATGTGACATAATCAGTGGATTCAAAGGTGTTCAACTGTGTGAGGTGTAGGAATGGTTAAGAAAACCATTAGGTGTAGGAATGGTTAAGAAAACCGCATCCAATGTAGACCTATAGATATGCCTCCCCCAGACCCCATGATCCCTCTCACACCTTTAGTTCAGTGTGACTTTTTCAGGTTCTGTCTGAAAAAAAAAAAAAAAAAAAAAGAAAACCATTAGCAAAACCTGCTCAAGGTATAATTCACTTGTGCTCTTTGTCAATGCTCCCTGCAGAGGTGTCTACAGCTTTTCCCATCCCAGACTCAACAGTGAGGGGACAGGTCTCATCTTATCGCCTGTCCTATTTTTTTTTTAAAAAATCTGGATTTCAAAGGCAAAATGCTTTACAGAGAGACTCTATAATATTCTTGTGTTCTCATTCACAAACAAAAATACCACTTAAAATCATGCCTCTTGAACATGGATTAAACATTTAAAATAATTGAACTGGATCTTCCAGAAGATTTGCATTAAAATTTTTTATTGAAGCAGTGATGCTTAAACTTTGGGGGGTGAGGAGTGGCACAATTGCCTTTTAGGATCACGTACAAACATGGACCTTTATCCCCAGGAAAACCCTCATCCACAGCTGCAATTTTGCAGTCAATTGTGGGAGGGTCATAGACCCCTTGAATCTGTTGATCCCATATTAAAACATTGATTTAGACCAGTTACAATATTACAGGTTGTTTTGGAAAGAACAGGCCATATTCCTGGAAAGAATCTAGCAGGAAGCTTACCTTTGCTCAAAAATTTGATGCTCAACTTTGATAGAAAGAATCAAGAATAGCACATATAAAATGTACTTTCATATTATTCTAAAGTGTATATCATTATTTAGTTGAGGTCATACAAAAAATTAGATATTGCACTTCTTCTGCTTCTTCTTCTTTTTTTTTTTTAAAAGAAACACTCAGGCATGTGTCTCACAGACTGTAGGGAAGAAAGGTAGAGCTTGGTGGAAAGGTCTGGAAGGTTCCCAGGGTTGCATGAGCTTGAGGGATTTCTAGAGTGTGAAGGGGCAAAGCTGGGGCTATGGCATGTTGGGGGTAGGGTCATCCTAAGTGGAGGGAGGAGACCAGGCAGTCCAGCTCGTTGGAGGTGCCCTGAGCCCTGCTGTGCTGGGACAGGGCTAAAACTTGGGAGCATTGTCAAACCACAGCACAAGCACTGGAGACCGCTTGTCTACGTTGTATTAATATATATCCATGTCCAACAGACGGTGACTGTTGCAAGGCAAAACAATTGGACTGAGCTTTTGCAACGCTGCCATTATAACCACTCATTGCTGTCACTTTGTTGCAGAAAGAAATGTGTTCTGTTGATGACTGGCCTCCTGAATATCATTAGAACAGTATTCCTTTCTCACTGTTGATACATTTCCAAGAGACTGCTGTATTGACAGGTGGTTCTATTTTAGCTGCTGAGATCATGCCTTCAAGTTCTCAGAATCTGAATCACAGGGTAGATTTGTTTCATCACAGGTGGTACTTTTTGTTGACTTTCTTTGGAAATCCAAATCCACATGGGTCCTGGCGTTCATTCCGTTGTTTATGGCTTCATCTTTCTCCACCTCACCAATTTTTGGCAGGTCAGGCCTAGGGCCCACACTGTGTGTGTCCCGTCTTCCTCATAGCTGGGCCACAAGATTTGAACTCCAGCTTCTCCCTCTGGGCCTGACCTCAGGCAGGAGGAATTTCATGACAAATCCATGGGACTGAGCTTCAGGTTTCCTTTGAACCCACTTAGCTCCTGTCCTTGACTGGAAGCCTCAATAACTCTCTGTGGCTCTCCCTGTACTTTTGCTAAATTGTCCATCTGGATACTAATCCACTGCTCCATTCATGGCAAAGTCACATCACTCATCAGCCAGACAGACTCTCCTCTGCTATCGATCTTCAGATGGCAAGCCTGAGAGCATTAGATCATCCTCATCCCTGGTTTCTTTATCTATGTGGGAAAAATGGAATTCCTGTGCTACACAACAGACAACCATAAATAGACTTGCAGAGCCCATGGGGGCACCTGGGGAAAGAGGAAGATTAAGATAGAGATATAAAAGCTCAGGCCTTGGGTGGAGCTGATTCCAAAGCTCAGAGGATACTAGTCAGGGCCAAAGCCATGTTTCCACCAGGTCCGAATGTTCCTATTAGATTCTTTCTCACTTTCATAAGACTCTGATCTTCTTTGCCAAACCCTAACATTTTGCATGACATGTATTCTTTTCTTCTTCTTTTCCAAGTCTTATTTAGAAGCAAAGGCAAACATTGTGTTATTTGAATACAGGCGGACAGAGACAAACTAGGATATTTAGTTGTATTGTTTCCTCCTCTTCACTCTTAAACTCTGTCACACCTCGAAAAAGAGATGGTGCACTCCCATCATTCCTGTTCAGTTGATGGCTATGTTTTAGGGGTAGTTACCCATGATTTTAAAAGCTGGCAAATGATATTTCCTGTCCTCATTTCTATTTCAATTGTGGTAAAAACCATCTAACATAAAATGTACTCTCTTGACTGTATTTAAGTGTACAGTACGGCAGTATTAACCGTATGCACCTTGTGGCACAACAAATATCTAGAACTTTTTGATCTTGCAAAACAGAAACTCTATACCAATGGAACAGTAACTACAACTGCCCCCCTCCTCACAGCCCCGGCCAGCACCATTCTAAGTTCTGTTTCTAAGACTCTGACTGCTTTAATGCCTTTAAATATGTTTAAATAAATGGAATAAATACGTTTAAATACAGAAATGAAATGATATCTTTAAATAAATAATGGAATTAAATAAATGGAATAAATACTTTTATATAAATGGAATTATAAAGTACTGTATTTGTCTTTTAGTGATTGGCCTATTTCTCTCAGCATAATATCCTCAAGTTTCATCCATGTGGTGGTAGATAAAAGGATTTCCTTCTTTTATAAGGCTGAATAATATTCCTTGTATGTGGCATGTATAAGAATGTAATACAGTAGGCCAGGAGCAGTGGCTCATGCTTATAATCCTAGCACTTAGGGAGGCTAAGGTGGAAGGATCTCTTGAGCCCAAAAGTTCAAGACCAGCCTGCACAACATGGCAAAACTCTGGGTGGGATGGTGTGTGCCTGTAGTCTCATTTACTCAGGAGGCTGAGAAAAAAAGGATTGCTTGAGCCTGGGAGGTTGAGTCTGCAGTGAGCTGTGATCATGACACTTCACTCCAGCCTGGGTGACACAGTGAGAACCTGTCTCAAAAAAAAAAAAAAAAAGAAAGACAATTACAACATAAGTGGTGTAGTAACAGTGCAAAGTCCTAGGAGAACTGTAGGGATAGCAGTTAATGAATTCAACAAATATTTATTATATACCTACAATGATACAGGCATTTTGCCATATTCTATGCTCATAATGTGGCTGAGCTTCACAGTCCTGGAAGACTGTTTGTGATAAAGTGGACATGGAAATCTAAATCAATTTCATAATTGCAAAAAAAAAATCATATATATATATATATATATATATATATATTTTACAAAGGAAGAAAAAAACAGTGAACTAAAATCTATAAAACACTGTTGAAAGAAATTAATTTTTTTATCTATTCATCTCATCTATTGAAGGACATTTAAGTTGTTTCCACCTTTTGGATATTATGAATAATGCTGAAATGAACATGAGTGTGCAAATATATCTTTGAGATCCTATTTTCACTTCCTTTAGATATACCTAAAAGTGGAATTGGCAAATTATATGATAATTCTGTGTTTAGTTTTTTGAGGAACATTCATACAATGGAGGCTATCCTTTTCCCATTGTGTAGCTTTATTGAAGCTCAAAGATCATAAATATGAAGTTTTATTTCTGGGCTCTCTATCCTGTTCCATTGGTTCATATGTCTGTCTTTATGTCAGCATCACATTGTTTTGATTACCTTCATTTTATGATATGTTTTGAAATTAGAAAGTGTGAGGTCTCAAGCTTTGCTATTTTCCCCTCCCCTCATTATTGCTTTGGCTATTTAGGGTCCTTTGAGATCCCACATGAATTTTAGTATAGCTTTTCTATTTCTGCAAAAGATGCCATTGGGATTTTGATAGATATTCCACTGAATTTGTAGATTGCTTTGGGGAGTATAGCCATTTTACCAATATTAAGTCTTCAAATACATGAACATGGGATGCTTTTCCATTTGCTTTTGTCTTCATTAATTTCTTTCAAGTGTTTTATAGTTTTCAGTGCACAGGTATTTGCTTTCTTGGTTAGGTTTATTTCTGAGTATTTTACTCTTTTTGATGGTATTATAAATGTGACTGTTTTCTTAATCTCCTTTTTGGATAGGTCACTGTTAGTAAATAGAAATGCAAATGATTTTTGTTTATTGATTTTATAACCTGCAACTTTGTTGAGTTCATTTATTAGTCCTAATAGTTTTTTTTTTAAAAATATGTGGAGTATTTAGGATTTTAGACATATAAGCTCATGTCATCTACGAACAGAGTTAATTTTACTTCTTCCTTCCAATTTTGATGCATTTTATTTACTATTCTTTCCTAATTGCTCTGGTGAGGCCTTCCAGTACTATGTTAAATAGGAATAGTGAGAGAGAACACACTTGCCTTTTTCCTGCTCTGAGAAGGACAGCTTTCAGTTTTTTCCACTGAGTATGATGCTAGCTGTGAGTTTTTAATATGTGGCCTTTATTGTATTAAAGTAATTTTCTTCTATTCCTAGTTTGTTGGGTGTTTTTATTTTAAATCATGAAAGAGTGCTGAATTTTGTCAAATAGTTTTTCTGTATTAATTAAGATGATCATGTGTTTTTTCCCCTTCATTCTGTTAATGTAGTGTATCATATTTATTGGTTGTTGTTCATTGAAACATCCTTGCATTCTAGAAATAAATTCCACTTGGTTATAGTGTATAATCCTTTTAATGTGTTGTTGATTTCATCCTCTAGTATTTTGTTGAGAATTTTTGCATAAGTGTTCATCAAGGATATTGGTCTGTATTTTTCTTTTCTTGTAATGTCTTTGAGTTTGGTTTCAGGGTAATAAGGACCTTATAAAAATGACTTTGGAAGTGTTCTTTCCTCTTAATTTTTTTTGAGAAAAGTTTGAGAAGGATTAGTGTTAATTCTTCCTTAAGTGTTTGGTAGAATTTTCCAGGAGAGACATCTGGTCTTGGGCTTTTTTTTGTTGGAAGGTTTTTGATTACTGATTCAAACCCCATGCTAATTTTAAGTCTGTTAAGAATTTTTTTATTGCTTCATGATTCAGTCTTGGTGGATTATATATTTCAGGCAATGTATCTATTTTTTTCTAGGTATCCAGTTTGTTGGTGCATTATTGTTTTCACTTCTTACAGATCTCATGGAATCTTGTCAGTCTTTTCAAAGTCTTGTATAAACAATTTCATGTCCCTGATTTGCTCCCAGTTCCCCTTGCTTTCTTCAGGGAATTGTCAAATTATTCCTGACACAGGGGATATAAAACCAATTTAGAAGCACTTGGAGTCTTAGAATTATAAGATGAAAAAAGTCACATTTTAAAATCTGACGTATACTTGAAAGCCAGAAAGACATTTTTGATTTTCATTCACATTGATGCTGAATGCCTGTACATGCTGTAATCCAGGAAACAGACTTCTTTTTAACCTTTGAGCCTTAACAGTGAAATGATGATGATAACTCAATCTAGATTATATCTATTTTAGTTTCTCAAATCAAATGTAATTTCTTACTTAACTATGGTCTACACTGTATTATTTCCAATATCAAATAGTACTTCCTGAAACTCATGTAAGAAAAAATGACAATATTAACTAATGTCATGAGAGCTCATGCCGATAATGAGATTGAGTCTGGTCCCTCCCCTGGGATTCTTTGAGGAAACTTCAGTCACCGACCCATTCTAACCCTCTCACTTGGGTTACAGGGAGGTGGTGAGCTCCACCATCAAGGGACATGGGTCTCACTCGAAGTTAATGGAGTCGGAGAGAACCGATATTTGCAAATGACCTGGGCTCAGTGGAGACCTGGGCGGGTGGAGATGCCTTTGGTTGCTGCTTCAGAGGAGTAAGAACTTAGCAAAATTAGACATTGAGAGGAATAGTCCAGTGCTCCCAAAGTGTACAGCTTGTTTCATGAGATGTGAATAGCCATGATTGAAAAAAGATGCCATCAAGTATATGTTTTGAGAATTCTGGGTTAAATCAAGTACAGCAGGTTTCTTTATTTTTTAGAACTGCTGTACGTTAAAGTATATTGTAATTGTTCCAGAAGGAGGCTTGACAGTCAGCGCTTTCCAAACTGTTTTGCTCATGGAACACCTGTTTTTCCCATTAGAACATCTCATGGAATGGGCGTTCCATGGAATGTGTTTTGAGAAGTGCTGATGAAACCAACCTTGTTGGAGAATGGTAGGTAGAGTTCACTTACCGTCCATTCTGTGTCAGGCATTTAGCAAGCAGCCTGCCATGCCTTCACAGAGGCCTGGAAGAGAGGCATGGCTATCATTGTCCTCATGTTATAGAGGAGGAAACGGAGGCTGTGAGCAAGTACACCGCCTGCCTGAGGTAGGGTGTGGTGGATCCACGATCCAGATTTATCTGATTCCAGGCACCACGTCTTTCCCCAACATCACTGGCTCCTTTTCTGATTCCTAAAAAGCCCAAATTCAGGTTGGTGAACTTGATTGCAAAGCTGCTATGGAATCATGGAGTTTTCATGGAGAAATAAAAATGTTCTTCTCATCCTCTCATCTTGTGAACCCTCGATGTGGAACATGCCATTGAGCACCGTGGTGTCTTTGAATAGTTGTGAGCCTTGGCTACTAATTCTCTGCACCCCAATTTTTTTCCTGTAAGCATGAGGATCAGTGTCTACCTCTAAGGAGAATGTAAAGATAAATAAGACAAGACAAGATAAATAAATAATGTAAAGATAAATAAGCCTCCGTTTCCTCCTCTATAACACGAGGACAATGATAGCCATGCCTGTCTTCCAGGCCTCTGTGAGGAGCACATTATGAAAAATTATGAAAAACTGCAATTAGCACATAGTAGATGCTGAATAACTTTTGATAACATGGCATCAAAAACAGCGGTTTGATAACATCCTAGCCTACTTGTGTTGCCAATGCCCTTGTTCCCCAATACTATTACCCAAACCTATGAAAAGGGAACCCCTGACCAGAGAGCTCCTAACTGGGAAATTCCTGGCCATTCTGAGTAAGAAGAGTCACTGACATGCACATCAGTGCAAAATGAAAATGAGGAGCTTCTTGTTCAGACATTTTAAGAATTCCAAGATAGCAAAACTGAGCATGGGACCCTTCTGATCACAGGGTCCTATGGGCAGCCCCGGCTGTCTCTAAGAAAAAGCTGAGGGGAACTAGAATCCCATGTCAAGGAGAGGAGAAAAAAGATGCTTTCCTGGCAAGGGGACTTCAGCCTAGACAGAAAGACCTAGGCCAGCTCTCTGGAGGGGTCTTAATTAAGGGAGACCCTGTCCCCCAAGCTGATTTCTTAGATTGGAGATTGGAGAGTGAAGAGGCTGTCATAGAGTCTTGAGGTAGGAAGAGAAGGTGTTGGCAGGGGAGAGGTCTGATGACACACGCTACTGAGCTTATGTGAACATGAACTTGGCTGGCAGGGCATCCTGCGTGCAGCCCCCAGAGGTGCGTGGGTGTGGGAGACTGTGCAACAGGGCAGTTAGCCTCCAGGTCTGGCTTCGCAGTCTTACTAATTAAATCACCCTGGGCTCATTCCATTGTGAGACTGGAGGTTGGCATATGGCAGATTTTCCTTGGAGGAAAAATGCTAAATATTAATAGGAAAAACGGACAAGACCTGACATGGTCCCAGCTGCTGTGGTTGGGTTGCACTTGATGTGATTTGGGCAAAGCCCATTCTCTCCATAAACGGAAGCTTTCCTCTGAGGTTCTTTTAAACACAGCTTATAAACTTAAGCTGGGTGTCAAAACCTGACACATTTTGCGTCTATGAGTGCCTTTACTCCTGACCCATTTCCATTCTGCTGTTTGCTTAGGAATATGCTATTTCCAAATTGCTGCCTATGTTACTTTGGAAGGAAAAATAAGGTTTAATTGCATAGCTTTTAGCTGTGGCCACAGTAATAGTCAGTAGAATAAAAAATTCTCATTTATATGTTTAATCAAAACCATCTTTTATAATGGATAAATTCTTCATTCATTAATTAGTAATGTGAAAAACAAAGAATATTTTCAGATTGTGGAGAAACTGCTATGAACGCCTATTATTTAAAAGTGTAATTGTGTTCTTTGAACTATGTTTAAGAAAGCCCAGTGAGGAAGGTGAGCAGTTTCATTATATGTGATCTACGTTCTGCCAACAAGAAGAGGTCCGAGGTCACCTTAGACAGAGAGCTCTGCCTATTCACTTCTCATTCACCTATTCTTTACCTTCCTCCCATTTTCCTCCTCCCTTCCTCCCTCCCTCTCTTCCTTCCTTCCTTCTTTCCTTCCTTCTCTTCCTTCCTTTTCTTCTTCCCTCCTCCTTCCCTCCTTTCTCCATTCCCTCTCTCCCTCCCTCCCTTCCTTCCCTCCCTCCCTCCCTTCCTTCCTTTTTTCTTATTTTCTTTTATATATGCATATATGTGTGTATGTGTGTATCTAAATCTATTTTTGTCTATGTAGCTATCAGTCTATTTACCATCCATCGTTTTGCTGCTGGTCCAAAGAATGAATCAGATACAAAGTCCTCTTGGAAGTCTAAAAAGGATGTAAAAAGCATGGCATTTTGCATAATGAGAGTCAAAAGCTGATAATTCCCTTTGCCTTATTTTCTCTTTTAGGTTCATATTTGGTGCTTAGACAAATTCAAAATGAGGAAACATCGGCATTCGCACTTAGTGGCCATCGTTTGCCTCTTTCTCTCAGGCTTTTCTACAACTCATGCCCAACAACAGCAAGCAGGTAAGAACCAAAAACGTCCTTGATGTTGTAAAAAGGAATAGCATTCTTTGATTTTAGATCTTAGACATCAGGAGCTGTCAGAGAGCTTAGATATGTTTTTAAGGTAGCTAAGCCATTTCTTATAGGATAGTCAGATATGATAGTTACAGGATTAACAGACCTTTTCAGATACTCTTTATCCAGTGACAGATGACCTATTTTCATTAAAACTTGGGTTCAGCATCTTGGAATTGGCTTGAAAATGATTGTTTTTACACTGGATGTGAGCGGAAAGTTTGTATCTCAAATGTTTTACCACCTGAAGGGATTTTCGACATTTCTAGCATTGGCGAGTCCCTGAGCACATAAAATAGGGAGAAGTCAAAGACTGAGAGTCAAAGCTATTTTCCCTGAAATAAAAAACAAAGATCACTCTCTCTAACTCCAGATGCAGAAAGACATTTTCATCTAGGATCATTGGATCTTTAAGATTTCTGTTTCCCAAGGTGAATTAAAAACATGGATTCTAATTAACCCTACTGAGAGTTTGATTTCAGAGTTTTAGAAAAGTGGGAAATGCTTCATGCATTGCAAACTGGGAAGAACTAAGGTGGGTCTCCCTCTTCTTGACCTGGAGAGCTGGGCCTCTGAGGGATTCTCTCACCAGGCCAGGTTGCTCTTAGCTGGAGGGGAGTCTAGTGTCACTTCAGTGGAAGAAGAATGTGGGTTGGGGCATCAGGTCAGCCCGAGGTAAGTTGAGTTCAGGAGCAAGCCTGGCCCACAGCTACAGAAGGGTACCTCCTGGGGCCACTGACAGCCCGATACCCCGACTTCCTACACTTAAGGGAGAACTGGATTCATCTGGGAATGAGATAGATAATGTTTGGCCTCTATGAAGACTTTTCTGGCTCTGTAAAATATCCAGTAACTAGTTAAGAGTACCTTTGTTCATGCTCAAAAATCTGAAAAAATATGTCCTTTCCCTTCTCTACATTTGCACAGGTCTTCCTCACTTAAAGAACATGTATTTATTCTATTTATATTTCATGCAAATTACCCAAAGCATTGGGGGTTAGTGGATAGAAAATAGCAAATTTTCCTTTTCCTTCCATCAAGGCCCTGTTTCATATTCCAAAATAAAGAACGAATTTATAAAATGATGGTTGGTTATCTGTGATAAGACTCCCTTCCAGTTTAATCAGGTGGGTCTTGGGGCTCAAACTGACACAAGGAATCATGCTTGAGGTAAAGACAGCCCAGGAAATCTTCCCCCCAATCTGGAACATGTGACTGGCCCGTGCATGGTGGTCTCTGAGTGTGGAGCTTGGGCTAGTGACTGGGCACTAGCAGCTGTTGAGTGCATGGGCCCAGGTCCCTGGTTTGCAGGTAAGTCAGTCTACCTTCCTGTATTACCAGTGAGGTGTGCAGTGTTTAGTAACAGTATAGTGTAAAGGAAATTTGTTTAGGAAGGCTTTGCACTGATAGGAAGTAATTGCTTAAATAGTAGAAAAATCTAAACCAATGTCTTTTTTTAAAGATGTCAAAAATGGTGCCGCTGCTGATATAATATTTCTAGTGGATTCCTCTTGGAGCATTGGAGAGGAACATTTCCAACTTGTTCGAGAGTTTCTATATGATGTTGTAAAATCCTTAGCTGTGGGAGAAAATGATTTCCATTTTGCTCTGGTCCAGTTCAACGGAAACCCACATACCGAGTTCCTGTTAAATACGTATCGTACTAAACAAGAAGTCCTTTCCCATATTTCCAACATGTCTTACATTGGGGGAACCAATCAGACTGGAAAAGGATTAGAATACGTAATGCAAAGCCACCTCACCAAGGCTGCTGGAAGCCGGGCCGGTGACGGAGTCCCTCAGGTTATCGTAGTGTTAACTGATGGACACTCAAAGGAGGGCCTGGGTCTGCCCTCAGCGGAACTTAAGTCTGCTGATGTTAACGTGTTTGCAATTGGAGTTGAGGATGCAGATGAAGGAGCGTTAAAAGAAATAGCAAGTGAACCGCTCAATATGCATGTGTTCAACCTAGAGAATTTTACCTCACTTCATGACATAGTAGGAAACTTAGTGTCCTGTGTGCATTCATCCGTGAGTCCAGAAAGGGCTGGTGACACGGAAACCCTTAAAGACATCACAGGTAATGGCAACACCGCCAAGCTATGCCCTGTCCTGCTGTTCTTGGGAGATGAGCTTGGCAACTGCTGGCCTTAAAGCAACAGCTAGGATGGTGGGCGGGCCAGGGAAGAGATGAATGTTCACAGGTTTAAAAACAAAGGTTTGATTTGGAATATTCTTCCACAGTCTTCTTCCCAAATAGGGCATTCACCTACATACAAGAAGAGTTGTTTTTTTTTTTTAAACAACTAATATTTTAACTCTAAAAAAACAACATTCTGATATCATGATCCCAAAAAGTACATTCTGCCTTCATTAGAAAAGAAAGCCCCAGAGTGGTGAGGTGAGTATCTGATCAAACCCTCTATCTGGTATTGAGGTATGTTTCCTTTAAGAAAAGCTTCCTGTTGAACGGTGCATGAACTCAGAGGGGAATGAGGACATCTGTTTTTGTGTCCAGTGGCTAGCAGAGAGCTCCTCTTTTCTACTCCATGGAGTTTATTTAAGAGTGTTGGTAGGATCAGAATTGCAACAAACCTTAGCTACGATCCAGTCTAGACCAATTTGGAAGAAATTGAGTCCTGGATGGTTAGTGATGGCCAGAGCTGGAGGCCGTGCGTTTGGGCTGTGGGTCTGGTCTTACTTGTCCTCCATGTGGTAATCACGGCTGTGCCCACAGAGACTCTTCTAATTCTAATGACATTGATGAGACCCACTCTGGAAATATTGAGAGCATGTGGACATTGCATCGATGTGCTATGTGCAGTTGCATGTACGGAGCTAATTGGCTGACAAGTTATTTAACCAGTCAAGGCCGTTAGCTCTCCTTCTAGGACTAAGTGCCTAAATGACCAGTGGAGAAGGAATTTGACAGATAAAAGTTCAAACTGTACCATACCACAGCAGCTGTGATGAGTGCCCAGAGCTTACTCATCAGTGATGGGCAGAGCAGAAGGACCTCCCCTTGTTAGGAAATGAGTCCATGCAGCCATTCGAGAATTGATAGCAGAGAATTCCTGGTGGAATGAGCAGGAAATGAGGGAGGAATCCAGGGGAGAGTTGAGCTCCAGAAAGGATACACATAAGTCCTCTGAGATGGAGGGAGGGGATAAGAAAGGGGGCTTGTTTCCAAGATATTCAGGTGGATAAGAGGCACATTGACAGAGTTCAAGTTGAGTTGATAACCATCATCTCAATAAAGGTGGGAAGCAGTGGAGTTTGGAGGCCTGGAGGCATTGAAGTTATTTTTGAAGAGCCGCTGTAGGGATGCGAAGTGGGGTCACAAAGCATTCAGGAAACTGCTGATTTGCAGTGGCACCCAGTTGCTATCAGAGATTACGAACAATAGTATGGATCCCTGCCTTTCTGCAGATATCTCAGGCACTCCCAGGATCAAAGAAGTTCCCAGAAGTGAAACTTGCAAAAATGGAACAACAGAGAGGACAGAAGAAAACTTTCTCAGTAAGGAAATCCAGGGTGGTAGCTAGTAAATTTCTAAAATAGCCCGCCACAGCATCCTGGCTGGGGAGCTAGTGAGAGCTGGAATGGGCCAAGAGACCTCTGAAGAGACAGAGGATGAGAGGCTGGGGCTTGGAGGGAGAGCCCTGGGGACAGCTGAGCATGCAAGTCAGGGACACTGCTGGTGTATAGGACATCCGAGGGCCGATTGCAGGGCTGGAGGAGTTTCCAGTGGTGCTCAGTGTGGTCCTTAGATGTGTAGGAGCCATAGACAGGCAGCCAATGGAGAAACCAGAGGTTGGTGCTCAGAAGGGTTGTCCAGACAGGCGTTAAAGTCTGCAGATGACCACAGAGTCTGCTGTGTGGACGCAGGCTAAATATGAGAGAACTAATCATGTAGGAAGGTTGGAGAATCTCTTCCGTGTATTTAGCAGTCATGAGGAAGTGGATGATTCTTTGAATCAAAAAAGAATGAGTGGGCAACCACATGGCATGGAGGAAGTGATCATAGGAAGCAAAATTTATGAACGAATTTTTCTTCTATACTTTTAAAAATGGTTACCACCAAGAGGACCATCAAGACAGGAGGGAGGAGGTGAGGTGACTGACAGAGAGTCAGTCTCTCGTGAATACACAAGGATAGTGGGGCAGGAAAAAGAGAGTTGAGGCTTAGTGGCAAACATCACTCAGCAGGGCCACATAGGAGGGACAGCAGAAGAATTGCAAGATTGCAATCAGAAATAATGAAGCAGTTGCAGAGAAGCAGGACCAGATGTCAGTTTTTCATAACAAGGATTCAGAAAGCAGGAGATGAAGAGAGAGATGACCTAACATCAGCAGAAAGGAACCAGCTGTCTTGGGCAGGCAGAGCTTGGTTAAGCGGAGGGTTTCAGAACTAGCCTGTCCTAGAGTGTTTCAGAAGTTTGTTCATAAAATGATTTTCCCAGAGGTTACCCCTGATTTCAGCTTTGATGGGGCTGGCAGTGCTGATGCCCTTGCCAGTGGGTCTGCTTCTCAGCAGGAACGAGTGAGAGGCAGCTCAAACACCGAAAAGTGTTCCCTGCTTCCAAATGACAGACCTCACCCCTGGCATTACCACATAGGCATCAGTCCTGCAAAAAGACAGGAAAAGGTGGGTGTCCCCAAGAGTATCCCAAACCAAACACTCAGGTTACCAGGAAATAACAAGAGAGTATCTATGGTGCTGCTTGCTACCATAGTCTCAATATCATTAATTCCCTGATCCATCACATTTCCGAATGTAGGGATAATAACAAAGACCTATCAAAAAACAGTGAAAGGGGCTGGGTGCCATGGCTCACGCCTGTAATCCCAGCACTTTGGGAGGCTGAGGAGGGCACATCACCTGAGGTGAGGAGTTCGATACCAGCCTGGCCAACATGATGAAATCCTGTCTCTACTAAAAATATAAAAATTAGCTGGGTGTGGTTGTGGGCGCCTGTAATCCCAGCTACTCAGGAGGCGGAGGCAGGAGAACTGCTGGAACCCTGGAGGTGGAGGTTGCACTGAGTGGAGCTCGCACCACTGCGCTCCAGCCTGGGTGACAAGAGTGAGACTCCATCTAAAACAAACAAACAAACAAAAACAACAGTGAAAGGGACGAGTAGAGAAATGAAACATCTTTTTATTGACGTTTTGTTATACACACAAAAAAATAGCTGAGTTTGCTTTTATGTTTAATGATTATGTAATGGACAATGAGATTACCATCGTGAATGCTAAATGAACCTACCAACATAGTGTGTTTCCACACAGATGACAAAACCTTTGTTTTTATGCCAAGAAAACATCTCTGTCTTCTAGTGTCCAAGCCACTAGCAGCACCAGGGCAGACAATTAATCCGTTCATGTTGTCTTTTCTAATTAACATCACTCGGCAATTCCTCCTAGTATCACGTCCTGCTGCATGTTCCACAGCAAAAACTCAGAGTAATAATCCTGGAAGGGCAGTAAGTCTCTGCTTAGAGTTTCTTGGAAAGGCAGTTAGAAGGGCATTATAGAGATCGCTAATTATTTAGGGCTGCTGCTTCTTACTACCTGTCTGCTAGGTAACTTCCCCATAGAGTGTTCTTGATTATTAAACACACATATGTGTAAAATGTGAACCATCACCACTGTTGTCAGTGAACTCTACTCAAATAATCAATCTCTAATGGTTGTGTTTTTAAAAATCCCTCTATCATTCTCTAAAAAATGAATATGACTGAGATACAAAACCTTTCTTTTAAACAAAAGCTAAAGGTGACAAGGAGGATTTTGGCATCAGCTTTCTTTTCTCCGTAAAGGATGAAGATTTTTAAAATTTGTGAAACATGTCTACAATTTTGTGTTTTGCATAGGAGATAAAAAGTGAACATGTTTTTCTTAATGAAAGGAGGCATCACATGAGCTAAGAAAGGCATTGTGCCCACACCAGTGAGCTCAGGGAAAGAGCCTCCAGGGACGTCGAAGGAAACTGTGAATTTTCCTTGGACACTGTAAAACTTTTCCACAGACAGTGCCATAGAGGATGTGATACACAAAGTCTAGAAGCAGAAATCCAGACAACTTCAAAGCTTTAAATTTTGCACAGATCTGATTACTCGTAACATTAACATTGGTCATTGGTCTGCCTTGCTGTACACAGAAACACATGGCCCTTGTGTGCCCCTGAGGCTTCAGCTCTCCTGAATAACAAAGCATGCCCTTGTGTGTCCCATTATTGTGTGTGTAAGATGATAATGTTTTTATTCAGTGATGACAAATTATCCAACGTGTTTCTATGGCCACTGTAGATGTTTAGTCTTTTAGAAGAGAAAGTTCAAAGACTTTTCCTCAGGGTTCATTTGTCTTATTTGCACTACTATAAATTTCAATTAAAAAGTAAGTTACAAATGGAGAAGAAATAGTGTTACCCTGAAACTTAGGGATTATTTTTTTTAAAATTGACTGTATTAATAATATTTAATCCTTAAATGCCTTGATATGCTGAGGAAGTGGCAAATCCTCCTATGTCCTTCAAGGTCATTGGTTTAGGCCTGGGAAATGTTGAGAAATTTTGTGTGATTTGCGGAGCCTCTGCATTATGCAATGATGTGGGCCATTTATATGACCTTCTGTGTAATTCATGCCCCCTGGCATCACACCTTCTCGAAGATCATTCAAGAATCTTATATTTTGGCTGAACAGTAGCAAATGTTTTGGGTTCTAATCGAGGGCTCAGTCTTATATAAAACTTCTGTGTGGCAATTACTAAAAACACAAGATCTTAATTACTGTAGCACAACAATTATCCTACTCATTATATCTTATAAGAAGGATTGTGGTAGCAATGTTGCCAGATTAATATATTTTCCTATGCAAATAATTAATCTGCAAATATATTGTCAGGAACTTTCATGCATATTAGGAAGGAAAAAGAGCAGCTCCAACCCTGGCAATCCTGTTTCAGTTCACACAATGAGAAGCACTTGGGTAAGACTGTAATTTCACTAGACCAGAACGCTTCAATTTTTGAGACAAACTTTGGATCCTTTTCTACGGTGAGAATAAAAATAATTTGGTTGGCACAAGGAAACATTAATTTTACAAATAAAATGTTCGCTGTCACTGAAAAGGTCAGAGATCATACTGAATGGTCTTACCTGTAATATCACTATTATTTTAAAATGATACTTTGAGTGTAGCTTTCTGGAATCCCAGAATATAAATATATAAGCTCACATATAATCTCTTCTTATTCCTTACACATACTGAAGTTATCAAAAACATCGACTAGAATAATTGTGCTCCTCCTTGAGTTTAAATCAGCTGAATTTAAACGTTTGAACGGAGCCTGTGAAATCTCTGGCCCTGGCTTGTAGATTTCTTGATTCCTATTCCTTCTTCAGGCTGCTATAGCCATGTTCTCAGTATCAGGATGAGAATTCTCTGTTTGCCATTATGGGGGAGAAAAGAGGTCTTGGTCAGCTGGTATTCTGTCCTTTGTGTAACCCCAGGCTAATTCTGATTAGGGGTTTATTCGACGCTCATGGTCTTGCTAGGTAACTAGTTTAGGATGTCATAAAAACAAGATTGGATAATTATGTCATGACTGGTTTCATATCACTCTGCTTAACATTGTTCTGCATTAGGTGACTGAATATAGAGGCAATGACAAAATAAATGAACAAAATGTCCTGCCCAATCCCAGATCTGCATTTGAGTTTTATGCAACTAAATAGCATTCGAGAAAAAAAAATCAAACAAAAATTTCATCAAAATATTTTTTACATGAAAACTTTAAATGTGGTTTGAGTTCTGATTCACAAAGGTGCATGTGCAAGGTCATTTTGGTTTTTAAAGAAAATAAGAAGACACAATAGTTGCTTAAGGCATTGAGCAACATAGTTGGCTGAGGAATCACCAAATTATGACTGTTTTGTAACTGTGGATTTGTATAAAAAATATTCTAATCATTTGAGGAGGCAAGAGAAATGACAGAAAATTAGAAATCATCTCTGAAATTTTGTTCACCTACTCATTGATTTTCCCCTGTAGGTTTGGTAGTGCACAATTCTATGCAACTATCTTTCCCTCCCAATTTAGTGGAAATTTCTAAAATATTGTACCCAAGAATCCCCTTTCAGAAAAGTGAATATGATGTTTGGAAATTTAACTACGAAGATGGCACAAATGGAAAATTGATCTAAATTCCCCTTTCTACACTACAATTTCTAAAAGATTGCCTCTTATCCATTCAGAATGCAGAACTGAAAGAGAATTTCACATTCCTCCATCAACATGTGTTTTGTTTGCCCATATTTCGTGTTTCTTATTGGTTTCCAAAGAAACATGTCAGAACACTGAATAATGCATGTGGTCACTTGTTCTAATGCTTTCACATTTTTTGCATTTCTTTCTTTTAAAGCACAAGACTCTGCTGACATTATTTTCCTTATTGATGGATCAAACACCACCGGAAGTGTCAATTTCGCAGTCATTCTCGACTTCCTTGTAAATCTCCTTGAGAAACTCCCAATTGGAACTCAGCAGATTCGAGTGGGGGTGGTCCAGTTTAGTGATGAGCCCAGAACCATGTTCTCCTTGGACACCTACTCCTCCAAGGCCCAGGTTCTGAGTGCAGTGAAAGCCCTCGGGTTTGCTGGTGGGGAGTTGGCCAATATCGGCCTCGCCCTTGATTTCGTGGTGGAGAACCACTTCACCCGGGCAGGGGGCAGCCGTGTGGAGGAAGGGGTTCCCCAGGTGCTGGTCCTCATAAGTGCCGGGCCTTCTAGTGACGAGATTCGCGACGGGGTGGTAGCACTGAAGCAGGCTAGCGTGTTCTCGTTCGGCCTCGGAGCCCAGGCCGCCTCCAGGGCAGAGCTTCAGCACGTAGCTACCGATGACAACTTGGTGTTTACTGTCCCGGAATTCCGTAGCTTTGGGGACCTCCAGGAGAAATTACTGCCGTACATTGTTGGCGTGGCCCAAAGGCACATTGTCTTGAAACCGCCAACCATTGTCACACAAGGTATGTATCCTCTTCTCACCATCTGTGTGGGAGTGGGGTGTTGTGTGTGTTGGTTTTCGTAGACGTAAGGTGGGCACAAGCATGATTCGCCACAGGAGAAGCTGTAAGTACCCACAGTCCAGTCCTTGCCTGAGGAGCTGGGTCCTGGATGTCATGTTTGTGATTGCTGCAGTATGCAGGAAAACTAAAGACCAGTGAGTGAGTGAAAGCTCTTATGAGAGTATGAGTTGCTGAGAAAGTATGCTTTAAGGCTAACTCCACAAACCTGTTGCTTTTCGATTGTTAAACATCACCGTATTAACTTATAACCCAGTCGTCCCAAAAATGGGCTTGAGAGGCTCAATACAGTACTGAGAAGGTTACTCCAGAACCATGGCATGGGCCTCTAAAAGTCAGTGTGTTAGAAGTGTGCTCACATGCAGAGTCTCTTTCCAAAAGCAAGGATGGAGTGAGGGTGTCTACTCAAAGTCCTTCCGTACTAGGGTGCTGAGAGTTACACTTCTGAAGGTAAGACATAACAGTGCACTCATTTGATGGAGTATTTATGATTTTTTTTCCCTGTGTTTATCAAGTGTAGGACTAATTCTCTTGAGTGGCAATATTAGGATATAGGCTTAAATGCAGGGCCTTTGGCAAAACTGCCAATTGTAGTGGTCTAAAAAACAAAAAACCGACCATTTGTTAAGTCACATAACAAACATGGGAGGTGTGGTCGGGGGCATCAGGATAAACAGCTCCCCTGATGCCCCTCACCACACCTCCTGTGTTTGTTATGTCTTAGAAAATGCTTCAGCCCTATTCTCTTCTACTACCTGTTGAAGAAAACACTTAGAGGGCTTCTCTTCTGCTGCCTGCTGAAGTGTTTTCTGAGACCGCAGTCATTTTTCAGACGTATCAGTTTCATGACCTAGGTCAGGCCAATAGGATGCCATTTGGTAAATTAGGGACACAGGGGACCCCAACAGTTTCCAGAAACACTCAACTCACTTCCCAGTGTTGCTTACACACTGGGATGCTCTAACAAGGTTAGTGCTTGAATGTAAGACCTTGTTCTTCATTGTTCTTCCAGGGTATGGGCTTGGTGAAAATTGGTGAATGGATACCGAGGATCCTATAAGACTCTGATTATCATCTGCAACCAATCATCTAAATTTTCTTGTGTGAAATAACACACTGTCACAGCTCTCATTTGCTAACTTTATAAGTAAAGGCTGGGTTTACAAGATAAATATTGTAATAAGATACTGCATCACCCATTGTATCAATTAGGGGTCCAGGGAGGTTTTCCTTTGAAAAAGTAGTGACAATAATTTACGTTTTGGAGAATATACCAATGTATGAAAATTGTATGAAATTAAGAGTAGAGCATTTCAAAGTCTTAATTAAAAACATCAGTATCTATTTATTTACGGAACTGACTTCTACTTAATAGTGCTTTGCTAATCATTAGTTCTAGTTTTTGTATTCATGTAAAGACAATATCACCACATTTTCTTACAAAGGTTACAAAATTCACATTGAGTTAGCTCCAACTTTCTTCAGATGATTTTAAACCTGGGTTTTGTTGTAATAAAAATTGTAGGTACAAAGCTCAGGATATCGGATCTCTACTTAATTTGTACATTGGAACCGTAACCTGGTGATGTAGCAAGAAAAGTGCATGTAAGCATTGCCTTCTGGAGAAGGCTCTGTTTGGCGTTTACTTAAGTTCGAAAGGCCAGTTCAGTATGGCTTAGCTTTCACCACATATAGTTTTCCAGGTTTTCCTCTCACTTGACAGGGCCATAGATTTGACCCAAATCCTTCAGCTGAGCTAACAGGCAGACTAGAAGTTTGAGCGTAATGTTCTGAGCACAAATGGACATGAGGAGCAGTGGAAACACAGCGTGTAGCACTGCCTGCCGCTGCCTGGAGCTGCTTATGCTTATTGCATACTGGTGCTGTTTTGTAACTCTGGCAATTAAGAAAACAACTGGCCGGGCACGATGGCTCACGCCTGTAATCCCAGCACTTTGGGAGGCCAAGGTGGGTGGATCATGAGATCAGAAGTTTGAGACCACCTTGGCCAAGCTGGTGAAACCCTGTCTCTACTAAAAATACAAAAATTAGCCAGGCGTGGTGGTGGGCACCTGTAATCCCAATTACTTGGGAGGTTGAGGCAGGAGAATTGCTTGAACCCTGGGAGGTGGAGGTTACAGTGAGCCAAGATTGTGCATTGCACTCCAGCCTGAGTGACAGGGTGAGACTCCATCTCAAGGAAAAAAGAAAAAAGGAAAAGAAAACAACTAAGTGAAAATGTACAACCTGCTGAGGTTTCTCTGGACTTTCCTACTTTTGATTTGTACCTCAAAGTATGCCCAGAGATTTCCCGGTTTTGTAAACACCAATGAAGCGACTTGGCTGTAGATGGTAAACCTGGTCTCTGGTACTGGGTCTTCTGTGGACCTGCTGTGTGATCCTGGAAAGGTCATGCAACCTCTCTGGGTTTCAATTTCTTGAATTTATGACAAAGGAGTTGCACCAGATGAAGATATGTTTGTACCAGGAGAAGTTTCAACTTTTTAAACATGACCCTTGTTTCAGATTTTCCCTAGCTAAGTAGAGTTTTAACCTCTTGATTACAAGCATCATGTTAAATATCAGTGATTAACATGTAAATATTCAACAAATATCCTTGACTATCTGGTATGTGCCAGACACTATGCCAAGTGTTGGAGACATTGTGCTGTTTAATGAGACGGATGTGGCTGCTCGTCTGTTACAGGATAATGGGGAAAGAGATAATATTAATATAAACTAGTGACCAGACAAAATATTCTGAGCATGAGAAGTTGCAGTAGGGCACTCAGCAGGGCTGTGAAGGGAAGACTAGGGGAAGGAACTTTAGATCAGATGGAAGGAAGGCTCTGAGAAGGTGTGGGACTGAAGGCAGATGAGCACGTGGAGAGCAGGGGGAAGAGTGCTTGAGGCAGAAGGAAGAGCAGGAGGGGCTGCTCTGCAACACAAAGGCGCTTGGTCCTTTCCTGGAACAGTCAGAACGTAGTGTGACTGGAGCACATGGGACCTGAAGTTCAGGTTCCCTGGATTCATGGAAGCTGGAGAAGCATTCAGGGACTGACACACACCTGGGTTCCCAGGAGAGGCCTGAGAGATGCATTTGGGAAGGAGTATGGCTACATCAGGAAAGAGGCCTGGGCCCAGCCTTGAGGAGCAATCATCCTACAGCCAGGTGAGGGGAGGATGCCCCAGAGAGAATTCTGAGGAGGAGCTGTCCAATGTGGATACAGAGTGTGGGTGCCAGGAGTTGAGAGAGGGGAGTACCAGGAGGGAGGGGGAGGTGGCCTGGGACAGGATGCTGGGAAGCCAGATAGGAGGAAGACCACCAGCAGCGGTCAGCAGGGTCACCGTGAAGCAGTTGGTGACGCTGGTGAACCAGCTCCCGGGTACATGGTGCAAGGAACTGGGCCTGTGGGCTGGGAGCCAGTGGCAGAGACAGGTTAGGGATAGGGGCATGGGTCCTCCTCTGAGGGCTTCTATTTTCTCAGGGACAGATGAGGAGGCCTTGGTTCAGCGGAGGCAGTGGCAGAGGGCTGAGCAGAGAGCACAATCATGAGAGACAGTCATTCTGAAGGATGGGACAGCCAGCTTCCCAGGGAGGCGTGGGAGGATGGCGGGTGGCCACGGAACTCCCGGTGGGGGCCTGGGGTTCCAAGCATGGCGTGCAGTACCTGGTTGTGTTTCTCTGGGAATGTCCACTGCTTTAGTGATGCATGAGGAAGACAGAAGGCCTGATGGAGGCTTTGTCAGGAGAGTCTGATGGAAGCGCAGGGATGAGGCACAGAGGACAACAGAGAGAGGCACGGGACGAGGGCTGAAGAGGGCTGTGCCGTGGTATCGAGGAGAGGCAGGGCTTTCAAGTTCATCTCCCAACAAGGCAGTGAAGTCAGGCCCTGCAGAGCCACGTGAAAGAGAAAAGACAGCTGTGTTTGGGTCAGTATTTATGTCAGGGGGAAGGAAGTGTGGATGCATCCCTGACATGGCTCACAGAAGAGGCAGCCTTGAGAATCCCAAGGATTTTGTCACTGGGTCCAAGGAGATTCCTGGTACAGCCCCCTCATCTTATCAATGAGGAGACACACCCAGAGAAATGCAATGATTCTGCTAAGGCTAGGCGACTTGAGTCAGAATCATGAGGCAAACACAGGAATTCAGTTATTCTTGCAGTCACTCACTGTTTTTCAGCGCTTACTGTATTTGGCTAAGCATGGTTCTAGGCATATCATCTGGTATGAGCTCCCATGACTTGAATAAAAATCAAACGTAAATGACCTCTTAACTAGTCAAAGGGGACTCTGGGACAGAGCCTCTGGGAACCGGAAGTGCATTTCAAGATCCCCAGAGCTGAATCTCTGCTGGGTGCAAGGAAACTAGGTTGCTTGTTTCACCAGATCCGGGCGGCAGTCCTTCCCACTGGCTCATCGGGAGAAGTTGTAGTGATGCAGTGGTAGGGGGAGGGAAAATGTGGGAGGGGAGGATATGATATTTATCTTCTCCCACCCCAAGAGTTGTGCCGTTGCTGGTACTTATAAAGAATAATGTAACAATCTGAACCACTTAGTATAGGGGAAAGAAGCTTCTCAGGTCCTTGTTATATGAGCATTTTTCTATTTTTCTTCATGTGTGATATACATAGTAAATACATGAGTGATAGATTCATGGTATAGCATATATGGAATTTATGTGTGTCTATATACATGTGTGTGTGTGTGTATATATATACATTTTTTTTCTAATGGTGGAAAGGTATAAGAAGTCCTCTAGACATCTGCACATCAGTATTATCTGCAAAGATATTTTAAACCAAAATCAAAGGGGTAGCCCAGAGAGACAGCATGTTCTAAATTAAAGGAAGGAATGAAAGCCCAGAACGGATGTCCATAACCGTTCATAACTGGATGTTCATCATGACCTTTAAATATTGAGGAAAGGTCAGTGATGTTCTGCACACGTTGCTACCCCAGCAGGCAACTGCGTTATTACCTAAAGGACATTGGTGCGTAACATGTGGCCCTTCTCCTAGAACATAGACCTGTCTTGGTGCTACAGGTGAGCACCCAGATGAGGCATTGTTGTCCTAAAATGATTTCTTAAGGTATTTATCGGTGATTCTCACCCCAGACATCATGCTCCCAGCCTCTGGTCACTAGAAATGAACTGCATTTTATACATGTGTCTAGGCTGGGCATGGTGGCTCATGCTTGTAATCCCAGCACTTTGGAAGGCTGAGGCAGTTAGATCACTGGAGGTCAGGAGTTTGAGACCAGCCTGACCAGCATGGTGAAACCCCATCTCTACACAACAAAACAAAACAAAACAAAACAAAAATTAGCCGGGCATGTTGGTGTGTGCCTGTAGTCCCAGCTACTCAGGAGGCTGAGGTGGGAGAATCACTTGAACCCAGGAAGCAGAGGTTGCAGTGAGCTGAGATTGTGCCACTGCACTCTAGCCTGGGTGATAGAGTGGGACTCTGTCCCAAAATAAAAATAAAATATGTTCTAGAAGGTAGCTCTAATTCTTAGAAAGTTCTTCCTTATCTTCATTGCAAAGTTTGTTTCCTTTGTCTGCTTTCACAAAATCAACTTGCCATGCAATCTGTCTGATAGTATATAGTAACAGAGGACTCTTTTGCAAACAGTCCATCTCAGGTTTAATCATTTATGTTCCTCTACCTCTTGGAAGCTCTGTCAGGTTTATGGGTTAGGTCTAATAGAGTTCATCGTTCCTACAATATGAGTGGGTTGCCTACACATGGATATAGCAGTTCACAGTCACTGTCGGACAGTGATCTTATGGAGACGTTTTGCTTTATGGTTTGCCTTTAAGTTATGACTATCATAATTATTACTTAGGACCTTTAAAAACAGATCTCTCTCTCTCCCTTTTTTTTTTTTTTTTTGAGATGGAGTCTCGCTCTGTCACCTAGCTGGAGTGCAGTGGTGTGATCCTGGCTCCCTAGAACCTCCTCCTCCTAGGTTCAAGTGATTCTCATGCTTCAGCCTCCTGAGTAGCTGGGATTACAGGTGTCTGCCCCCGAGCTCCGCTAATTTTTATATTTTTAGTAGAGATGGGGTTTCACCATGTTGGCCAGGTTGGTCATGATCTCCTGACCTCAGATGATCCATTCACCTCAGTCTCCCAGAGTGCTGGGATTGCAGGCATGAGCCACTGTGCCTGGCCAAAACACAGGTCTCTTAAGTGAAAAACATTTGCGGCACTTGCTGGTTTCGATGCTAATTTCCTTTTGTAACTTTTATGTTAAGTAATTCTTTTGTCTGTCAAATGAAGACATGGAATATAGAACTAAAGAGAATGGGGATATGTAGGCTCTTTCAGCTTTTGCACTTGACAATGAGCATTTTGAAACCAAGAATGTGAGGCAAAGGGTTCTCTGAGCAGACACCAGTGGTTTCTTTTTCTTTAATTATTCAAGCGATGGCTTCACTCTGGCTAGGTTTGTATTTATGGCAGAAAAGAACATATGGACTTTTCTGCGACAGCATAACAAAACAGGTAGCTACTAAAACTAAATTTGTTTTTGTGCAACTATTTTGTAAAAACTATTGACTGGGCAGGATGGAAGGGGAGCTAGCTTTCCTCCAGCAGGTGGGGAGGCAGATGTAACTTATGTGTTCTTTAGGACAAATTCCCTTTGGGGTGGCCTTGTGGTCACATTGGCCACAGCAAATGGGCACGTTTTTTCAATGGAGTTAGCTTTGTAGAAAGTCATTGTTGAATATACTTGGTAAGGCCATTCTAACTGCCTTATAATGTTGCCACCTACAGTCATTGAAGTCAACAAGAGAGACATAGTCTTCCTGATGGATGGCTCATCTGCACTGGGACTGGCCAACTTCAATGCCATCCGAGACTTCATTGCTAAAGTCATCCAGAGGCTGGAAATCGGACAGGATCTTATCCAGGTGGCAGTGGCTCAGTATGCCGACACTGTGAGGCCCGAATTTTATTTCAATACCTACCCAGTCAAAAAAGACGTCATCACCGCTGTGCGGAAAATGAAGCCCCTGGACGGCTCGGCCCTGTACACGGGCTCCGCTCTAGACTTTGTTCGGAACAACTTGTTCACGAGCTCAGCAGGCTACCGGGATGCTGACGGGATTCCTAAGCTTTTGGTGCTGATCACAGGTGGTAAGTCCCTAGATGAAATCAGCCAGCCTGCGCAGGAGCTGAAGAGAAACAGCATAATGGCCTTTGCCATTGGAAACAAGGGTGCCGATCAGGCTGAGCTGGAAGAGATCGCTTTCGACTCCTCCCTGGTATTCATCCCGGCTGAGTTCCGAGCTGCCCCACTGCAAGGCATGCTGCCCGGCTTGCTGGCACCTCTCAGGACCCTCTCTGGAACCCCTGAAGGTATGGCGGTGATGGCTTCAGGCACACAATGGGATGGTCTCCAGGCAGGTCCTTTGAGAACAAAACAAAATGACGTTTATTTGTGTTTCACTAGCAGACAATCAATGATGAAAACAGCAGCAACAAACAAATTATTTCAGGTTCCCTTTTGCACTGGGTTGAGGATTGAATAGTTTACAATGTCATGCAGTAAAATTTCATGTGATAAGAACCGTATGATTTAAACCATAGGACCATGGGGCTACCTGTCTTTGAAGCTTCTGGCCGAGGAGGTCACATCTCAGTTCTTATTGCTTGTCAGATCCCTGTGTTCTTCTGTTTCTACTGGTGATTTCTGTGCAGTCTCCTCCCTACCACCAGGATGTAGCTGACCTTTCCTGAGTTGACCATTTGCTTCTAAACAACAGTCTGAGCTTTTTTGGGCACAGTGTCCTCAGCTTTTACTCCCTTTCTTCTCTCTCATTAAGGGATTACTCTCAATGGGAAAGCATATTGAATGGGTGGATGTGGAGTTCAAACCTCGTGGTTCTTCAAATCCCTCATTTAATATGATTGTCAGTGGAGAGTTATTTTTAAAGACATTATAAAGATCTATGAGCTAATGAGTTGAAGAAATACGATTCACCATCCTTAATGAGAAGATGAGTATCACAGAATCGTGCTTTCCCACCTTGCAGACTCGGTCACTAGAGGATTGCCTGATGCATGACTCATGCTGCCTGGATGCATGCTTTCTTTTCACACTCCCTGGTCTTCTAAATCTATCTCTTTCTCTCTCTCATAAAATTGTTCTTAAAACTTTTAATCCACACTTTCATAGCCAAAGTTCAACTTAACCTAAGATATAATTCATTGTGAGATCTCAATTACAGTAGGGCATCAGGGAAGAAATAAAAAATAAAAATTTAAAGGCACAAGCTAAATGTGTTGGGCAGAATACTCTATTTTGAGAATTGCGGTTTTTATTCTTAATGTGTATAACTTTGGCCAAGCCTAGCAAATAGTCTCTTTCTATTTTGCTGTGTATTTATGGTCCCATCATCTCACTTTGGTGGAATTCCCCTGTTGGATGATTGCCTAGCAAGGCTGTGACTTCCAAATATGAAAAGAGTCCCAGTAGAGAAAGACAAACAGGGAAGTCTGAGAAAGACTTGAAGATGAGACCAGCCTACTTTTGTTACTTTTTTTTAGCCTTAAGGAACTTGTGTTCTCAGGTTAGTGAGGGCTAACTGCTTCTGAGCTATGGATGGAAGACCCTCTGTTAGTGGGTAGAGGTAAGCCCCAGAGGACCCAGCCAGACACACTTAAACCTAGCTGGGGTGAGTGATGTGGAATGATGCAGCACCTTCATAGAATTCGTTTTTAGGGAAGAAGTGTTCGGTTTCAAGAATTCTGATCATTTTTCTTGTTTGTAAACATGCTAACTTTGATGTTGCAGCTCTCTTTAAGCCAACTTGGTTTTGTAAACTTGGCTACCAATATGTCTCACAAACACTAGCCACCAATGGAGGAAAATATGCAGCCATCTGCCATATTTTACAAGATGGACATGCTTTGCCACGCTGACTTTCTCTGTGTTCTAAATGTTGGCATGTGTGCACATGTTGTAGGCACACATGATAAAACTCTCTGTGGTTGTGTGGTTGTGTAAAACTCTCACTTTGTTTTCTGTGCTTCACTGCAGTTCACGCAAACAAAAGGGATATCATCTTTCTTTTGGATGGATCAGTCAACGTTGGAAAAGCCAATTTCTTTTATATGCGCAGCTTTGTAATGATGCTAGTTAACAGCCTTGATGTTGGAAATGACAATATTCGTGTTGGTTTAGTGCAATTTAGTGACACTCCTGTAACAGAGTTCTCTTTAAACACATACCAGACCAAGTCAGATATACTTGATCACCTGAGGCAGTTGCAGCTCCAGGGAGGTTCGGGCCTGAACATAGGCTCAGCCCTAAGCTATGTCCATGCCAACCATTTCACGGAAGCTGGCGGCAGCAGGATCCGTGAACACGTGCCGCAGCTCCTGCTTCTGCTCACAGCTGGGCAGTCTGAGGACTCCTATTTGCAAGCTGCCAACGCCCTGACGCGTGCGGGCATCCTGACCTTTTGTGTGGGAGCTAGCCAGGCGAATAAGGCAGAGCTTGAGCAGATTGCTTTTAACCCAAGCCTGGTGTATCTCATGGATGATTTCAGCTCCCTGCCAGATTTGTCTCAGCAGCTGATTCAGCCCCTAACCACATATGTTAGTGGAGGTGTGGAGGAAGTACCACTCGCCCAGCCAGGTAAAGCTCCCTTTTTGCCGGGAACTCCCTCTCCTTCCTCAGACACCACCCTGGCGGGTAGTTGGTCAGTCTGAACTCAAGAGCATTGTGGACTGTGGAAGGACAATTGGCTCCCTTCCATTGAAATAATTTGTGTGGGACTTGATACACTGTACCAGCAAAGTTAGACTCTGTCTAAAGGGTGTTCACCAAGGCAAGTCTAGAACATCCAGCTTATGTTCTGTCCATTTTGTCTCACCCTTTATTCAGAAGGATTTTTTTCTTCTAATGACTGTGAGGATTCTGGAGTTCTAATCCAGAGTTGAGGTTGAGGGGATGGAGAGAGGTAGAGAGAGAGAGATTTTTCTTACAATATGCCTTGGGATTATTTAAAAATTGAAATTGTATTTTTATATAATTTTTAAATGTTCAACGTGTGCTGTATCTAGAAAATTATTTCTTATAAAACAAAGGTGCGTCTTCATGCAATACTAAAATGGCTTCCAGGGGAAGTCTAACTTATTCTTATTTTAAATTATTATGGTGGTAAGATATGGATGTATTAGATCTACCAGTCTGCTAATATCACACAGATGGGTGGCAAGACTAACCCAGTTGAAACCTAATCAGAATAGTTCTAAGAATGGTTTGAACTGAGAATAGTATTTACATTACATGTTGTGGTGCCCTGGGGGCTGTCATCTGTGTTTCCTATTGTCTCATTACAACAGATTGGGAAGCACTGACAAAGAGCCTGACACACACAGCAATACTGGACACTGTTGTGGGTCTTGACCTGTAGCCTCAAATTTAATGAGTTGATCATTCAATTACAGCAGAGTCATGGCAACCCAGTTATCCTTGGGTGGTTGACCCATATCAGCTTTTTTTTTTTTTCCGCTGGAGATTGAGATCATTTTTTTAAGCTAAAGTGTGTTAAGGGCCACATTTTCAATACTTTTATTTGCAACAGTTTGAAAATGCTGTCTGTTTTCCTGGAATGATTGCCACTTGATGTAAGAAGAGAACCTGGTGGTTTTTCCCTGGCTTGCTTTGTTCAAGACGCACGATGTTAGATGGGATAGGCTTTTGCGAATATGCACGGCTTTGAAATAGGACATTGTCAAGACAAGTGGCATGAGTTTGGGTTTTCTCTTCTCTTGCTGGAACAGTGGTCATCAGATGAGTTTCGCCAACCCCCATTGTCAAATGCTGGTGGTACTGGGCTGAAGTCACTTTGGTGCCTGTTATGTTCTCGTCCCTCATTGTGTCCTAATGTACCTCCATTGCAGAGAGCAAGCGAGACATTCTGTTCCTCTTTGATGGCTCAGCCAATCTGGTGGGCCAGGGCCAGTTCCCTGTTGTCCGTGACTTTCTCTACAAGATTATTGATGAGCTCAATGTGCAGCCGGATGGGACCCGAATTGCGGTGGCTCAGTACAGCGATGATGTCAAGGTGGAGTCCCGTTTCGACGAGCACCAGAGTAAGCCTGACATCCTGAATCTTGTGAAGAGAATGAAGATCAAGACAGGCAAAGCCCTCAACCTGGGCTATGCCCTGGACTATGCTCAGAGGTACATTTTTGTGAAGTCTGCTGGCAGCCGGATCGAGGATGGAGTGCCTCAGTTCCTGGTGCTGCTGGTCGCGGGAAGGTCATCTGACCGTGTGGACGGGCCAGCAAGTAACATGAAGCAGAGTGGGATTGTGCCTTTCATCTTCCAAGCCAAGAACGCGGACCCTGCTGAGTTAGGGCAGATCGTGCTGTCTCCAGCATTTATCCTGGCTGTGGAGTCGCTTCCCAAGATTGGAGATCTTCAACCACAGATCGTGAATCTCTTAAAAACAGTGCACGATGGAGCTCCAGTACAAGGTATGGCAGAGAAATGCTAGTTGCTTCTGCCACTCTGTTCTCTAATGCATAAGTTGAGGGTAGGCTGCTGGCCACTGGTCCTCAGATAGAAGCCCTCCTTGAGTTTACAGGAAAGGTGGAACGTTAATCAGTATTTTCAGGAGGAACAATACAATATGAGTTTTCTTTCCTTGTTTTGATTCTCTAGCTGCTCTCTCAGGAGAATCAGGGTAATTATTTTTAAGGACATTAGATTATTTCATAGTAAGACATGTTATAAAGATTTAGATATCAGTGGTTAAAATCCTTTTTAAAAAACAGTTCTTACAGTATGCATAATAAAAGCCATATCACAATTGCATTATAACTAAAACAGTCTTCATCTTCATATTCACCCAATGCCTTTATATTAATTATTACAATTCCTTCACTGTGTTATAATTCCTTCACTACGTTCATTAAAAATTAAATGATTAGAAGAGGCAGATAAATTCCCATCAAAACTCTGCATTAAAATCCCCAACTGCTAATTCACACTACTATCACTTTTCGTTTAACCACCTTCATTCAGTGATAAAAATGCAGTGAAGAGAGTAATTTTTCCTAACCGCCTTTTGATGAAAAGTGGAGACTCCAGAGTCTCTCCTTTGACTACTGGGCCCATTGGCTTGGGATGGTAACTCTGACATCTGGTTACATTTCCTCCCATTAACCCACTTGTGACTTGCAGCAACTCACTTGAAACCTCCCATAGAGAAAATGCTAGTGGTTATGCAGGTGCTGCCATCCCATATCTCTCCTCACATCCCCATTTTTTTCTTGAATACAACTTTGAAAGTTAACAATACTCTTAAAGCACTGAAAGCTTCCAAAATAGAAGGGGTCCCTGTATTGGTGTATTAGTCTCCCACTGCTCCTGTAACAAAGTAACACAAATTTAGTGGCTAATAACAAAACAAATTTATTATCTGACAGTTTTGAAGTTCGGAAATTGGAAACCAGTCTCGCTGGGCTAAAATCAATGTGTCAACAGGCTGTGTTCTTTCTGCAGGTTCTAAGGGATTCTCCATCTGCTCACCTTTTCCAGCCTCCAGGGGCTGCCTGCATTCCTTGGCTCCTGGCCTGTCCTCCATCCTCAGGGCCAGCAGTGTGGCACCTTCTCTCCTCTCTGACCTCTGCTTCCATTCTTACTCTTCTCTCTAACTCTGACTGTCTTACCCCTTCTTATAAGGACACTTGTGATTGATTACATTGGGACCACTAGGCTAATCTAGGGCAATCCTCCATCCCCAAATCCTTAACTAAATCACAGCTCCAAAGTTCTTTTCTTCAAGTTCAGGGATTTGGACTTGGACATCCTTGGGGTTCTGTTATGCAGCGCACTTCACTGATATGGAGTTGTTGATCTGATGTCCTGTGTGAGTCACCAGGCTATCCTCCTCCCAGTTTCAGGTGAAAAGGATGTGGTGTTTCTGCTTGATGGCTCTGAGGGTGTCAGGAGTGGCTTCCCTCTGTTGAAGGAATTTGTCCAGAGAGTGGTGGAGAGCCTGGACGTGGGCCAGGACCGGGTTCGCGTGGCTGTGGTGCAGTACAGCGACCGGACCAGGCCTGAGTTCTACCTGAATTCATACATGAACCAGCAGGACGTTGTCAATGCCATCCGCCAGCTGACCCTGCTGGGAGGGCCGACCCCCAACACTGGGACCGCCCTGGAGTTTGTCCTGAGGAACATCTTGGTCAGCTCTGCGGGAAGCAGGATAACAGAAGGCGTGCCCCAGCTGCTGATCGTTGTCACAGCTGACAGGTCTGGGGATGACGTGCGGAACCCCTCGGTGGTCCTAAAGAGGGGCGGGGCTGTGCCCATCGGCATTGGCATTGGGAATGCTGACATCACAGAGATGCAGACCATCTCCTTCATCCCAGACTTTGCCGTGGCCATTCCCACCTTTCGCCAGCTGGGGACCATCCAACAGGTCATCTCTGAGAGGGTGACCCAGCTCACCCGCGAGGAGCTAAGCAGGCTGCAGCCAGTGTTACAGCCTCTACCAAGCCCAGGTACGCAGGGAATGCTTTGTGTCCTCACTCTATGTCATTGTCTGGGGCTACTTGTCTGGACTGTGGGCCACAGCATGTTTTAAATTTTGCTTTTCCTGCCATATGGAGTGAAAACTAAAATTACGGGAAAATTTAGGAACCCACGTGCCCTTTTTGGCCTTGATGGGCAGAAATGGCAGAAGTTCAAGGGAGAGACACTAAGATTCATGTTTTGGGACAAATTAAATTCTCCAAAAGGGATATAAATGCAGCTTGGAGTTCAGACTCCTTAACTCTACGTGAAGGCTTCTGTCTAGATATCCAAAGGGAGGGGCTGTCTAACTGAGGACACCTGTTCCATATCCGTCCTGAGCCCCTCTGGTAGGTGTGGTCAGCAGCCTTTTGTTAGACAGGAGGGAGTCTGACCACAGACACTCTGCAAGCCGGGACATAGACTGAAATAGTGGTATCTCCAGAGCTCAGGTGTGAAGATGACTTTTGACTTTGCTTGGTGCTGAGAAGTAAGTGTCTTAACTGGCAGGAAGGCCATTTGGCTCTTATGATCATAGTTTATTCGATTTGCTTCTTCCTGTGCCCTCTTTCTAGACCTGGTACAATAAACTAAAAAATGGTGGAGACTTGGTGCTGAGAAGAAAGGAGGGAAGATAAATCCACCTCTCAATAAATGCCCTCCAAGGGACACTCTCCTTGGGTACTCAGATGGGGGGGGGCTCCCAGTGGTGAAGGAGCCAGATGTGGCCTTGCTCCCTCGTACCCCCTCACTTGCCTGCTCTTCTGAGAGGAGAGAAAAGAAGGAAAGGTGGGGGAGGGGCGGAGGAAGGAGTAAAAGCAAGTGAAAGAAAATCACCACAGGATACAGTGAGTGATGAGGGTGGTGAGGATGACTATTTGGGTGCAGCAGAGAGGGGCTTAGCTTCTTCTCACTGGTGTCTGGGGCAGAGAGCAATGTGCCCCACCAGGCACACATGCCCACCGGGCACCCCTTGGCTGGCTTGTCTCTGCCTCCTCGGCCCCCTTTGCTCTCACCTGCTCAGTGGCATCATCTGCAATCACCCTTTCTCCACTGTGCTGGATGATTCCATCCATGACAAAAGGCACTGCGCCTTCTCTCTTAGACACCCTCTCTGATGCTCAGCTCCCCCACCAGCAGCACCTGTCTCGTTCTAAGACTTACCTGTACTCTAAAGTTCCTCTCCTCTTGTCCTCCCTGAGCCCACCCTACTCTTTCCTTCATCTTTGCTCCTCCCCCAAGTGTTGCAGTTGAGGTCACTGCATCTGGCGATGTCCCTGGCTCTGGCGAAGCCCAGTGGTAGAGCCTCAGGTCGCTGAGCAGTGCCCACTGCAGTGCAGATCCCCTCCTTCCCAGGTGCCATCCTCGCTGTGCCGAGGAAGCTCTTCTGGTTTCCGCTTCCCTCAAGTGTTTCATCCTTTGCTCCTCTTCTCTCTGACACATAAACCCTGAAATGCCCAGGACTCCCACTTCTTGGACTTTTAACAGTGGTGTTGGTGTCAGGATCCCCTGCCTGTGACTCCATGACAAACCGGGTGGTGGCTCATGAATGCTAAGAATGTGGTGACGATGAAGGTGCAGCCATGCTCACATTTGTTTCGCAGGTGTTGGCGGCAAGAGGGATGTGGTCTTTCTCATTGATGGGTCCCAAAGTGCCGGGCCTGAGTTCCAGCACATCCGCACCCTCATAGAGCGGCTTGTTGAATTCCTGGATGTGGGCTTTGACACCACCCGGGTGGCCGTCATCCAGTTCAGCGACGACCCCAAGGTAGAGTTTCTGCTGAACGCCCATTCCAGCAAGGACGAAGTGCAGAACGCGGTGCGGCGGCTGAGGCCCAAGGGAGGGCGGCAGATCAACCTGGGCAGTGCCCTGGAGTACGTGTCCAGGAACATCTTCAAGAGGCCCTTGGGGAGCCGCATCGAAGAGGGTGTGCCGCAGTTCCTGGTCCTCATCTCCTCCGGGAAGTCCAGTGATGAGGTGGATGACCCAGCTGTGGGGCTCAAGCAGTTTGGTGTGGCCCCTTTGACCATCGCCAGGAATGCAGACGAGGAGGAGCTGGTGAAGATCTCGCTGAGCCCCGAATATGTGTTCTCAGTGAGCACCTTCCAGGAGCTGCCCAGCCTGGAGCAGAAACTGCTGACGCCTATCACATCCCTGACCTCAGAGCACATCCAGCAGCTCCTAGCCAGCACTCACTATCCGCCTCCAGGTGAGATGGGGGCAGCAGGGGCTCTCCTTGGAGTATTTTCCATATTAAAAAATAAGAGGCTCAAAGGCTCTGGTACTCATAATAAATCAAATTAAAATCAGCATGATGTGCCCTTATCTTTATGGGTTTTTGAGATGGTCTGGCTCTGTTGCCCAGGCTGGAGTGCAGTGGCATGATCACAACTCACTGCAACCTCTGCCTTCTGAGCTCAAGCCAACCTCCCACTTCAGCCTCCTGAATAGCTAGGACTACAGATGTGTACCACCATGCTTGGCTAATTTTTGTATTTTTTTTTTGTGGACATGTGGTTTCACCATGTTGGCCAGGCTGGTCTTGAGCCCCTGAACTCAAGTCGTCCGCCTACTGCGGCCTCCCAAAGTGCTGGGATTACAGGCATGAGCCAGTGCACCCGGCACCTTTATGTTGTTAATGCCCGCCAGCCCGACACCACCAGGACACAGTTGCGATTGAGCAAGTTGCGTCTATTGCTCACGGCATCCAGGGAGAATGTGTGCCATGGCGAAGCATGGGGCATCTGTGCAGGAGGGTGGCGGGAAGGACTGGGAGGACTTGAGCTAGTGGCAGGTCATTCTGTGGATGGCTTAAAGAAATGGAACTTTGGCTTGGATTGGTTGTTGTCCAGACTGTGGAGGTGATTCTATGGCCGGCTATCTTAAGTCTTACCTAGAAGCAGGATGGCCTTGGTGTAGATTGGTAGAGAACGGCAGTCACTCCTATGAGCCAGGACAGGGGGGCGTTTTTGTTGTTTTCGTGGTTTGCACAATGTTTTTCTTTTTGTCTGTGTTCAGCTAGGGTTACAATGTGGTCTCATTTTCATCTTGCTCCATCATGATCACAGAGTGGCCTTGTCTGTTGTGAGTATTCTGTGAGATCATGTGTGCTCAACAGGAGAACCCCAAGGCCATGTGTGCTGGGCCAGCTCCCCAGTGCAGGGGCTGATTCTCCCTTTCTCAGAGTGAACAGCTCCATCACAGGAGCTGCTCAGCTTCCACTGTACCTCATTTACACTGTAAATAGCCCAACTGTGTATAAGGCAGAGGGCAGGTTGAAATGTGTTGAGTGACAACATACAAGTTTAATAAAATGGCATCTGAGAAGTACCTGAAATTCTAACTAATAGGAAAATGTGGCTCATCTTTCCCAGAATCTTTTGATTAATTTTATTGTTAAAAATGCACTAATGTAAAGAAAATGAGGGTGGGGGAGGCTGGGCATGGCAGCTCATGCCTATCATTCCAGCACTTTGGGAGGCTGAGGAAGGAGGATCATTTGGGCCCAGGAGTTCAAGACCAGCCTGGGCAACACAGTAAGACCGCCATCTCAAAAAAAAAAAAAATAGATACTTGTAAAGTAAAATTTAAAAAATAAAGGCATGGGCATGGTGGTGGATGCCTGTACTTCCAGCTACTTGGAGGATGAGGAGGGAGGATTGCTTGAGCCTGGGAGGTCAAGCCTGCAGTGAGCTGTGATTGTGCAACTGCACTCCAGCCTGGGAGACAGAAAGAGACCTTGTCTCAAAAAAAAAAAAAAAAAAAAAAGGAAATAGAGGGAATAATAGTGAAAATAAAGACTTTGTGTAAATGCTAGAGATGTGTGAGCCAAAAGAAAAAAAAATACGAGGACACAAATGCCTGGGGAGCCTTAATGTGATCCATTGGATTTGGCACCGTATTACATGATCCCCACCCCCATGGGTTGAACCTGGGCAGCATGCTGGGATAGCGATGGGGTCCTCAGGGGTCTGGCTTGCTAAGTGATGGCCTTGGACAAGGCAGGAACCTTTGGCCTCAGCTGTTTCTCTTCTTGTACAACAAAGATGTAGATGCCATTGGCCTTGGTCTCTTCTGGTAGCAACAGTTCATGATTCTGTAGATTGTGGTAGCCCAGAATTGATTTCTAAATGCTACTTACATTTTAGAAATCAGTAGTAACCCAGACTACCATGCCAAAATTTAAATAGAGTAAATTCAGAAAGACAGCTTTTGGATAACTTCAAATATTTCAAGAAGCAGAAATTGCTTTGGTGTAAAAGGTCCAATTTTTAATGGCTAATTTCAAAAAACCCAAGATACAAGCAGCACATGCATCTTGGGATGTAATTTTAAGGTTAAGATTATGGTGCAAAGTGCACGAGTACTTACACACTGAATGTTTCCCTTTTTCTTCTTTGCTCGGCAGCGGCTGAGAGCGATGCTGCAGACATCGTCTTTCTGATCGACAGCTCTGAGGGCGTGAGGTCCGAGGGCTTTGCACATATTCGAGATTTTGTTATCAGGATTGTTCGAAGACTCAACATTGGCCCCAGTAAAGTGAGAGTTGGAGTTGTGCAGTTCAGCAATGATGTCTTCCCAGAATTCTACCTGAAGACCTACAGATCCCAGGTCCCAGTGCTGGAGGCCATACGGCGCCTGAGGCTCAGAGGAGGGTCTCCACTGAACACTGGCAAGGCTCTGGAATTTGTGGCGAGAAATTTCTTTGTTAAGTCTGCGGGGAGCCGCATAGAAGACGGGGTGCCCCAACACCTGGTCCTGGTCCTGGGTGGAAAATCCCAGGACGATGTGTCCAGGTTTGCCCAGGTGATCCGTTCCTCAGGAATTGTGAGTTTAGGGGTAGGAGACCGGAACATTGACAGAACAGAGCTGCAGACCATCACCAATGACCCCAGACTGGTCTTCACAGTGCGAGAGTTCAGAGACCTTCCCAACGTAGAAGAAAGGATCATGAACTCGTTTGGACCCTCTGCAGCCACTCCTGCACCTCCGGGGGTGGACATCCCGTCTCCTTCACTACCAGGTATGTGCTGTGTGACCCATGACTACAGAGTGTGACATCAACATTTTTTTAATTAAAAAAGTAATCAGTAGTCATTTTTAATACTTTTCTCCTCTCAGGGTTGTTTCTGCAGATAATATTAGAAATTAAATTCTGGAAAAGTAGTTCCATTAAAATTGCAGAGGGAAGCATATTGTTGATCTTCCATCATTCCTGAGACTGATCATAGCCCCACTGAAAGGTCCTATGATGTTGCATTGAGTTAATTCATTACAAACTCATTGGTTCTCAGAAAAGGATGGCATCTTTGAAATCAGCCAGTCCATGCCCCACTAAACATGACTTTGAAATTGGCCCATGCCCAGTGGCCAGATGCCCACCATAGTCCAGGTCCCCTCATTCCTTACCCCAGAGGGACAGTCAGGGAGCACTTCCCAGGAGGACATATAGCTGTCCACCTCAGCTTCTACCCCGTGCTCCTGGTTCTTGCCTTTGTGGCTGCGGGAGCAAAGTGGATCTCTCCACTAGCCCGTATTTTTCTTTACCCCTCCTCCAGGCAGCCACAATGTAGACATCTGAAGCAAACTATTAGGGTTTGTTCTCCAAGAGGGAGCCATATGCCTGTTTCCCTAGCTCACTGCTCCCCTCCAGGCTGCCTGTGGCACATCTCACATTCCTCACCCTGTCTCTAGTACTTCCTCCTCTGAACTTCAGTCTCAATTGCTTGATTATAATCAAGAGATTACCCCCCACACCACTGATTTTCAGCTGGCTCCCACAAAGCTCTCAGATCATCCTCCAAAGGCTATTTTCCAATCTGTTTCTCCCGGTTCTTCCTTGCCCTGACTCTAACACACCTCTCTCCACTTCCAGGCACCATTTAAAATTTTTGACCACAGAGGAAGTGTCTAGTGGCATTTCCTAAAACACCTGAGCTCACAGATGTCAAAGTCAGGTTCCTATTGAATTCTTGTCACAATGCCATTTTGCATGGGATAACTGAAGTTCTCTGCCACTGAATTTTCACAGAGTGTGACATCAAATAATTTTTCTCCTTTTTGTTTAGATTATTTCTCATTCATCTTGTATTTAGCATTTTTGGGAGCTGCAAATTCAGGAACTGGAGATTAGAGAGGCGTGGATTTGAGTGAAGGTTTTACTATGAATAACTTATTAGGAATGTCTTATTTCAGTTATTTTGCCTTTTGTGTAGTTATGTTCTGGGTCTGGAAACTCAATCTCTCCTTATTTTCACTTTGATCACTTCTAGAGAAAAAGAAAGCAGACATTGTGTTCCTGTTGGATGGATCCATCAACTTCAGGCGGGACAGTTTCCAGGAAGTGCTTCGTTTTGTGTCTGAAATCGTGGACACAGTTTATGAAGACGGCGACTCCATCCAAGTGGGGCTGGTCCAGTATAATTCTGACCCCACCGACGAATTCTTCCTGAGGGACTTCTCCACCAAAAGGCAGATCATCGATGCCATCAACAAAGTGGTCTACAAAGGGGGCAGACACGCCAACACCAAGGTGGGCCTGGAGCACCTGCGACTGAACCACTTCGTGCCCGAGGCGGGCAGCCGCCTGGACCAGCGCGTCCCTCAGATTGCCTTCGTGGTCACGGGAGGAAAGTCAGTGGAAGATGCGCAGCAGGTGAGCCTGGCCCTCACCCAGAGGGGGGTCAAAGTGTTTGCCGTTGGTGTGAGGAATATAGACTCGGAGGAGGTCGGAAAGATAGCATCCAACAGCGCCACAGCGTTCCGTGTGGGCAACGTCCAGGAGCTGTCTGAACTGAGCGAGCAAGTTTTGGAAACCCTGCATGATGCGATGCACGAAACCTTGTGCCCTGGTGTGACCGATGTTGCCAAAGGTAACTCCCATTATGTGCATATTTCCCACCCTTTCCTGTTGACGTTTGTGCCTCTTTAACTGTCTGGTCTCCAGCACTGACCTCTTCAGCATTTGGTTGCATCCTTCAGCATTTGGTTGCTTCACACATTTACTTTTACCCACCTGGACTGGTCCGGAGACCCACCTCACCACCACCATAGGGCGATCTTCCAAGATAAGAGAAGAAGTCTATTGTACTTCCCTTTTATAAGATTCACTTTTCTCTCCTATTCTTTAATCCCTCAAACAATTCAGATTTATTGATTCCTGTATCTAATTATAGATTTATTAGATCAAGTATTTGAGATTAGAGTATTTGGTTTTCAAGTGCTTTTAATTTAAAGCACAAATTGGGACACACCTAAACACCGATGGTGTATCATCACAGGAAATTTAATTAACAACACCAAAAACGCCAACTTTTTAAAATAGCTTACAATTTGGCATCTAACAGTGATCCTCATTTCTCTCTGTGACAGGGGTAGATCAAATTGCTTCTCAAAGCTCACACACACAGGATCTCATTTCACACTTGAGTGCGATGCCCTGGTCTTCTGCCTGGGTTGTCCCTGTTGCTGATATAAGTAGAGTTCATTTCCTCAGCCTCATCTTAGAGCTCATTACCTGTATTTCTCCTTTCCAGCTTGTAATCTGGATGTGATTCTGGGGTTTGATGGTTCCAGAGACCAGAATGTATTTGTGGCCCAGAAGGGCTTTGAGTCCAAGGTGGACGCCATCTTGAACAGAATCAGCCAGATGCACAGGGTCAGCTGCAGTGGCGGCCGCTCGCCCACAGTGCGCGTGTCGGTGGTGGCCCATACTCCGTCAGGGCCAGTGGAAGCCTTTGACTTTGATGAATACCAGCCAGAGATGCTTGAGAAGTTCCGGAACATGCGCAGCCAGCACCCCTATGTCCTCACGGCGGACACACTGAAGGTCTATCAGAACAAGTTCAGACAGTCCTCGCCGGACAGCCAGAAGGTCTGTGAGCCCCCTTGGTTCAGGTGCTCCCTAGGCAATTTCCAGATTTTTACTGTAAAGGAGGAAGCCCCTTCCCCCAAGATAAATCCTCTTCGTGTTTAACTGGGTTGTTAGTGCCTATATGGAAAAGTCCCTTACTTATTAACTGATCTAATATCATGTGCAGTCTTCCTTATTGTGGTAGTCTTACTTGAGTTCTTAAAAAATCCTGGAAATTAGTGTTAAACTTGAATGAGTTGAATTTGTGATGGATTTATGTTTAATTGTAGTCCTACCAATTAAATGAGTCAGCTATGTTCTCCACTTACATTTCTCTGTATGTGTGCACACATGCATGTGTGTACATATATACCTGTATAGCGTGTAAACACACACACCATGTGAGTTTACCAGGGATACGATCATGAAGTACTACAGACTGGCTGGCTTTTGCAACAGACATTTATTTTCTCACAGTCCTGGAGGCTCGACATCTCAAGGTGTTGGCAGGGCTGTTTCTCCTGAGTCCTCTCTGCTTAGCTTGTAGGCAGCAGTCTTCTCTCTGTGCCTCCACATGGCCTTCTGTCTGTGCATGTCTGTGTCCTAATCTCCTAAAACAACATCAGTCATCCAGGATTAGGGTCCACTTTAATGTTCTCACTAACCTTATGACCTCTTTAAAGACCCTATCTCCAAAGACAGTCCCATTCTGTTGGTACTTGGGGTTAGGACTTAACATACAAATTTCAACGGGACACAATTTAGCCCATAACACATGCACACATGTGCATGCACACACACATGCACACACATGTAAGCACACACATGCACAAACACGCACACACATACACACATGCATGCACAATGCACACATAAATGCATATACTTATACATGAACACACATGCACACATGCCTATGCACACACATGCACACACACACCCTGCATGCACATGCACACACATTCACACACATGCATACACACATACACACCCACACAGTACACCCACATCCCCACAGATGTACACACATGCACCCACACATGGATGCACACACATGCACACACAGTGTACTCACACACATGCAAACACACATGTACAATGCACTCACGTGTGCACACACATGCACACACCCACACACATGCACACACGCACCCACACACATGCACACACATTCATGCACACACGTACATGCACATGTGCACATGACTTCCAGAAACGACATCTTAGAAATATGAGAATGAGATAAATTGTTTTTATTGTCATTGCTGCTTGTCTTTTTTTTTTTTTTTTTTTTTTTTAATAAATTAAGCACTCAAACCTACTCCTGCATTTTCAGTACAATATCAAAGGCCTGTGAACATGGGTAATCATTCCTCAACTTGGGCCGTCAGTTTCCTTAAGTGTAAAACGAAGGCTTTGAGACAGCAAATCTCTGTTTTCTATCAGCAGTCTGTGATGCTCCTTTTTAGTTTGCATGGGGTTTGACAGCTCTCTTGTCTTCAGGTGGTCATTCATTTCACTGATGGAGCAGATGGAGATCTGGCTGATTTACACAGAGCATCGGAGGACCTCCGCCAAGAAGGTAGGTGCCAAGTCTTTCTCAACATGAGAGGTCAACCTAGCTGAGGTGGGTGTGCTGCTCTGCTGGAGAGAAACTTCTCTGTTAATGAAGTCCCCTGAGGGACCAGTGTGTCTTGGGAGACTCTTCCTCCTGACGTCGTGGCCCTTCGTCACCCACTTGGAGCTGTGGGATGGAGCTAACAAAAATTCCTTCTGTACTTAGGCAGCTTTACTGCTGTGTTGTGGCCCTTCAGGTGGTAGAATGTGCAGAAAGCATGATGCTTTTGCAAAAGATCATGAAGTATTGATTCATTTAACTTCATCCTATAAACTAGGAATTAATTACTAACAAAAATATATTGCTCTATTTTTGGTTTGCAGTTATCACAGTTCAACATTTAATAATAATACAAAGAAAATAATGCAAGCAATGATGTAGCAAACATAAGGTGACCTGGAAAGCAGCCGTGCCTGTTGTCAGACGTGATATTTGACTGTTCACTTGCTTTGGTATTTGGTGGCACTGACTATCAGAAAGTGGATGTCAACATCAAAGGTTTAAGAAGAATTTGCAGAGATGCAATTTATCATAAGAATGTTCTATTTATTAGCTTGCTTTTCCCAAGCAATGGAGATGAGACTTCTATGATCTGATTTTGGAGGTGTTAGTATGTCAGTTCTTCCCACAGCATGCTCGTGTTACAGAGGGCCAGAGTTTGAGAACTCACACATGAATACACTTCATGGATGTCACTTCCTATATGCTTAGTAATAGGTTTAGTTCTCGACATACCTGAAATAATTATTCAGTGGAGTCCAGAGTTTCAGTATTTCAACTGTTCAGAGTAGCCAATTAATTTGTTTAAATATATTTAAGTTAAAAGCTAAATTTTACACTGAAGTTTTCTTTAAAAATGTAGTCAGGAAAAAAAAGACATTGCTGTTCCCATGTGCCTAGGCAAGGCGTCTTTCTTTGCAGGGGTCCGTGCTTTGATCCTGGTGGGCCTTGAACGAGTGGCCAACTTGGAGCGTCTGATGCATCTGGAGTTTGGGCGAGGGTTCATGTATGACAGGCCCCTGAGGCTTAACTTGCTGGACTTGGATTATGAACTAGCGGAGCAGCTTGTGAGTTTTTTTATGTCTGTATACACAAACCAGTTTAGATACCACACTTTTTGTCATTTCAAGAGAATGAAGTCAATTATCACCAGGTGAATGGGGGACGGGTGCCTTGGTGGATATTTAAATTTATTTAATTCACTTAATTCCTTGTTGCCATAACACGTGTGATTCTGGAGATGGAAATAGCAAATCACCGGAAAAACAGCAAACTGGAAGGGGGTTCTAGGTGCTCTGAGGTTGTGGCCTTAGCATTTCCTCTGCTCTCTTAACAATGGCCTCTTTTAACACCATTACTGGGATGCAAGCCATCGAGACTGGCCATCCTCAAACAGGAAACCATGTCAAGCGCATCTGAAATCTTGCATGATAAAAACAAGAACATGCAGGAAAAGAAAGGCTGTTTCTGGGTGGAGAAGTGCTTTAATTGCTTTCTCTAGTTTCCCTTAGAGTCAATGAAGCGTCCCTCAGAGGCTTCCTAATCCTCCCAGGGCCAACCTCTCTCAGCTGGAGGCATGACTTCCTGGTTTGGACTGGGAGTGGAGCTTTTGGGAGATGTGGGGCTTCGCTGAGATCTCAGAGATTCTTTGGTGGTAGCAACAGTGGACTGTGGCTGTAAGAATGGGATGACTGGACTCTGTTCCTTCCTTTCTTCTCTACCTCTTCGCAGGGCTAGAATTATGATTTTTTTTTAATTGGGTGGAAGTAGATTCAGTTAGCTTACAAATCTGGGATATGGGAGAAAGTGAAAGCTCTTGGAAGCTCATTGTAAGAAAGTGCATGTGCCCACCATTAGCTTAGCAGATGAGAATGTATTTGGGGCATGCCCTGTCCCACATAAGGTCAGGGACCGCATGCAATAAGAATGTAGAGGGTATCTGTGACCTGGAGTTGAGAAGCTTGTGGCTCCCAGGCCAGGACCACTTGCACCTGCTCCCACCATGGCTGCTCCGGAAGCCTCTTTCTGGCCTGGCACCATATCCCATGACTCTCACCACGGTTCCAAGGAAGGGTGTTCATGGATTTCTGTTTTGGAACCACCTTCAGTCTTGGCCATCTGCCATTTGCTTGACTTTGCATTTTGGAACTGGAACATATGTAAGTCACAGTTAAGATTTGATGTTGGAAACTTCTAGAAATAAGGTCCAGTCGGCAGTGACATTGTGGATAACACCTATCTCACTTTGGTTGTTCTTTCTTTTCCCATTGGTGACTTCCCATCCACACCCTGCCTGCCAGGAGCTGGACCCTCCTGACTTTGCTGGCCAGTCGTCCAGCAAATGTCACCCGGAGGGCCTTCATCTCACACCGTGAAACCCCCATGCATCCGATTTTGACCTTTAAAGCCTATTTGTGATTTTCTGCTGGGCATTTCTTGAGATCTGGATGTTTGGTTTCTCTTCCTTTTTGTAGGACAACATTGCTGAGAAAGCTTGCTGTGGGGTTCCCTGCAAGTGCTCTGGACAGAGGGGAGACCGTGGGCTCCTTGGCAGCATCGGGCCAAAGGTACAGTGGCTTTATCCTTGCCCGCCCCTGAGGTGAGGTGTCAGAAGTCTGACATTCTGTTAGTAGGGAAATTCCTCTAACAGGAGAGCATGGGATGAAGGAGGAGACCAGAGACCATTCTTTATGGTAGATGGAGGAGCTCTGAGGGGCAAACCCATGTGCTGCTCTTCCAGGGCCCATCCCAGTGAAGATGGTTCAGGCGGGGCCCTCCTGCATGGGGTAATCTGTGCTTTAACATCTTGGTTCTTCATTTCATAAGATAACATTAAAGTAAGCCGGTGTCCCTGACAGCAGCCTGGCTGTGAATGGTGGCTGGAACTCATAGCATTTGCCCTGAGTCAGCGGAACTGACAGGCTTTCTTGGCAGAGCAGGGGCCTAAGAGATCCTGATAGGGAGAATCATGACACTGCGTCGTGAGGGGAAAAGAAGTAACCAGGAAAACCACGCTGAATTTTAGTGCTGCTCTGCCAAATGAAGGCGAGACCACAGAGATCCTTACGCTAGAACAAAGAAGACCACGGAGTTTAACAAAGGCCCTGCTTCACTTTGTTTCAGGGTATTCCTGGAGAAGACGGCTACAGAGGTTATCCTGGTGATGAGGGTGGACCCGTAAGTAAAATTGTTTTAGTCCCTAAAATTTCACTCCTCCTCGTTTCTTACCCATTGGGATTGCATTGTGGGTTTCATCATTTATTCAGCGGCTGATGGCTTTCCCTTTGGGAGAAAAATTAATTTCTAATTTTCTTAACAACTTTGCCCAGATGTCTAAGTATGAGAATCCAAGTATGACAGATGTGGGCATGAAGTGTGGGATTTGTTCTTACTCTATTTCAGAGGGAGGAATTAATTGGTTTCTGAGCCAGAGGGCCACCGAATATGCACACCCAGTATCTACTAGATTAAGACATGCAAGCAACGATGGGCGTGAGCTGGGGGCAGGGGCACAGCACAGAAACTCACCAGGGCTGCAGGGGTTACCCCATTAAGGGCAGTCCCCCGAGGGAATGCTGCTGGATCAGGTCATCATTGTCTGAGGGTCTTGGGGATGGATGGAACCCAGTGGCAGGGTCCATGGGAGCAATGCCTGGGACAGATGCCTGTCTGAGGGGCTTTGGGACACTAGATTAAGGTCCAGCCCTGGGATGGAGGGAAAAGATGGGCTCATGAAGAGTGGCGCAGTCACCATGGCCCAGCCCAGCAGGGCTCAGCCAGAGAACTGGGAAGCAAGCATCACTTGGAGGAGCTGTCAGACCAGTGGGTCTTCTTGGGATTCCGCACCTACAGGGACACGGTGCTGGGGCCCACCCGGGGCCCACCCACCCTTGGCCCGCAGGGCAGTGCTGTCTGCTCTGCTACCCTCTCAGATCTCATTCCCTTCAGGGGACCTGCAGGTTCCAGGCCAGGCCTCATGCAGGGGCCCCAGAGGCTCCCTGACTCATGTAGCCTCAGTCGGTGTTTCCCATGGTGAAATCTGCTTTCTGCTGCGTGCTATTCACAGTGCCCTTCACGCTGCTGCAGCCCGGCAGAGACAGGGTGATGAGGGGCCCCAACTTGCAAAATGCCTTTGTTTCTGACAGGGTGAGCGAGGTCCGCCTGGTGTGAACGGCACTCAAGGTTTCCAGGGCTGCCCAGGCCAGAGAGGAGTAAAGGTGAGGTGTGGGTGATGGGCGTGCTGGTGTGGGGAGGGGTCAGGTGCCTCGCAGTTTCTTCAGATGCTGCCGGGGAGGGAGGCCCCTGGCCCAGGCTTCTTGACCTCGGCATTCAGCAGCCTGTGACCTCTCACTGGAAGGCAGTTCTGAGCGGGGTGGATTCAGGAGTAGGGGCTGCAGCTGGTGGGGAGCCTGAGAATGGAGAAGTAGTTTCCTGTGGAAACAAGAAACAGTCAGGAAACGCTCACGAGGAAAGAACATGGGCCAGGGTGGAGGGGAGGCTGGTGCCCATGGTGCTGGCCTTGGACTGTGGGAGCAGCTGGGGAAGGGAGTGGAGTGAGAGGATGGCAGCTGGGTTGAAGGCTGGTGAACTTGCTTCTCTGTTTGCTGAAGTTTGAAGGCAGATGCTGAAGGGAAGGGCTGCAGAGTTACAGTCAGCCTCTGCCTGGAAAGTCAGCTCCTTGCCCTGGTTTTGCATCCCCGCCCCGCCCCACAAAGAGCCAAGACCACCCAAGCATTCAGTTCCGGTTTTAGCTTTAAAATACCGCACGTGGTGGTGAGAGAGGATCCAAAGGGGTGGAACTCTAATATTAAATTTTCAGACACTGCAGCATTCAGATGGGGTGGAGTGGGTGAACAGCCCTTGGCCTCTTCTCCCTGGGGTGCCAGCCCTGCAGGAAGAGCTAATGCTTCCCCTGTCTTCTTGCTTTCCAGGGCTCTCGGGGATTCCCAGGAGAGAAGGTACGCAAGCTTGGCTTTGTTTCATAAATGCAAAACTCTCCCCTCTTCCAGTATTTCTCACTTTTTCCTTTGCCAGAATAGCCTTCTAGACTTACCTGTCTGCCTCATTCCCTCTCAGGGCGAAGTCGGGGAAATCGGACTGGATGGTCTGGATGGTGAAGAGGTAAGTGATTTTACTCTAAGTCCAAACTGCTTTTGGTTCAGAAGGTTCCGGAAACTAACAACTCAGTCTATGATAGAAATTGCAGCAGGTGTGAACGCTAATCCTTGTCTTTGGCAGGGAGACAAAGGATTGCCTGGTTCTTCTGGAGAGAAAGGGAATCCTGGAAGAAGGGTAGGTGTATTTCCACAGTGCTGCTATTATGGAAAGAATTTTAACATTTCATTTAGGGAATAGTTATTTCCTATCCTCATATATGTCAAGCCCACTTCCTACAGACAGCCTGGTGTCTGTGCCTATGATATCCCCTCTCAGTTCTGACGCATTACAGTACATTTTCTTGTTTGGAGATCACGTCCCATAGGCCAGAAACTGAGTTTGTTTTGTTATAAATAAATCTCCAGTGCCTAGCACAAAGTGAGTCCCCAATAGATATTCATGGATTAACTGAATGAATAAAAAAATATGTGGAAGCAAATTTGCCTTCACGGCGAATGAGTAAATTGTAAGCACTGTTCTAGTTATGATTTATGAACTGAAGAATGTGATTTGTAGGGTGAGATAAAATGGAAACCTCTAGCTTTTAGCATCCACCTGTGCTTCTTCTTTAGGGTGATAAAGGACCTCGAGGAGAGAAAGGAGAAAGAGGAGACGTTGGGATTCGAGGGGACCCGGTAACAATTTCTTTACTGACGATTTCAGACCTGAGGCTGAGGAAGAGGGTTGTGGGGAAAGTGAGATGAAAGGAAGAACTCTACTTTTGAAATTGCTTTAAAATATGTTGGTAAAATATGTGCTTTGTCTTTTCTTACAATTTTGGGGTTTCGGGAGATGTGTTTGTTCTCTTGCTAACAAGATAATCATTTGCAAGTTCAGTTATACAAAGATCTGAGAAGTTTCCAAAAATGTGGTATCAGGGCACTTTAAATTTGCTCTTGGAAAAGAGAGAAGTTTGCAGCTTTTCTCATTTTGTGGCTCTGTAAAACCTTTAAGCAAATGACCACTACGAGCTAGCCTCCTCCTACAGCCCATCCTGCCTCTGTGGCCAAGGATAAGCAAGAGTGAGCCTGGGGTGTCCTCCTCCCTGGGGAGAACCATGGCCCCTGTTTGAGGCTCAGAGTGCCTTGCTGATCCTGTGACTGGGTTCTGTAGGAGCTGCATGGATGTTACCTGGATGGGCTGTGGCCAAAGGGCTTGTCCCTTGGAGCCTTGCATGCAGGTCCTTGCTAATATTTCCCTGACCATCCAGTTCAGTGGCAGCTGCTTTCCTTGTGTATGTGGCTCATTTCCCTTTCCCATGCCATTTTCAGGGTAACCCAGGGCAAGACAGCCAGCAGAGAGGACCCAAAGGAGAAACCGGTGACATCGGCCCCGTGGTAAGGCGCTGCACATTCCTAGACTCTTGCTATGCTGAGGGCCAGAGAAAGGACACACTCCTCAGCCCATCAGCAGCCACAGAGGCCAAAGATGTGGCCTTTAACACTGCAGAGTATCCTAAGATTAGGAGCAGAGTCCCCGAGAAGGGAGTCTCTGTGGGGAACCAGAGCAACCCTTGCCAAATGGGGCTTCTCAGAAGAATCTGTGAACCTTAGACATTTACAGAAGGTGCTTGTTAAGCCAAAGTCTTGTAGAGGTGAGAGTGTACTGAAGTCCAGTGCATCCTGAGAAGTGTGCACCTGCCCTCCTGCAGACAGGCTCTTCCTGTATGAATCGGCCCCTTTCCCTGCAATGTCTTGTGCAACATTCTTCTCTGCAGATGAGAATCTCACGCTAATTTTCTCCCACACCAGGGTGTCCCAGGGAGAGATGGAGTACCTGGAAGACCTGGAGAAACTGGGAAGAATGTGAGTGCCTTTAGGGCTTTGGGGGGCTCTGTGATGTTACTTAGTGTCATAAGATCTGCCCGACATTACCTGGTGCACAGTTACTCCGCAGCTCTTCACTGAGGGAATGTAAAAGGATTTCTGAAACAATTGCTCTCCAGTCTGTTTTCATTCTTATAATTTACTTGCTGCTTCATCTCTTCTCTCTCCCTAATCTTTGCTCTCCCCAAAATCATACTGAACAGATGCTATTAAAAATAATATATTTGCTGCTTTCAGATATCTGGCTGGGTTTGATCCAACTAAATATTTAAGAAACCCAAATGGAAATACTAATACTGGGGGAGTGAGGGAATAAGAGGCAAGAAGGCTGAGGAGGTTGTAGATTTGTTGTTTTTGTAATTATCTGTGGGTTTTTTTTTTGTGCTGCCATAAGTGAAATGACAAAATGAGATTAGTTTCTTTTCTGGTGTGTTGCATCTTGCAATTTCAAGACATTTCAGAAATGTCTGTAGCAGAATAGTTCCTTATATGCCTAACCCTCAGTCTTGTTGAAGAAATGCTAAAGTCAGAGTGATGCGAATGATCTTTCTGAGGCCATCCAAAAGTTTCTAGGGTCCCCGGGCACAGACAGCATGCCCCTTGTAGCCGGAAGAAGACCCCTGCACAGGGAGGCAGTGGTGTAGAAGTTTGTTAACCCTCAGAAGAAGTTCAGGATGCTGGTGGGTGCCTAGGAGAAGTATCTGCTCAGAAATGAACAGAGCACAAAGGCTGCAAACTGGGGCTTGGTGCTGGGAACTGGGCCCTCAGCCATGTCCCAGAGCACAGCAGCACGTTCGGCTCTAACACTTGGGCCAGTAGAGTATGCTGGGGTGAGGGGCTTTCAAAAGGAGCAACTCACCAAAAGCAAATAAAGGGCTGCCTGCATCATTTTGCTTTGAAGATTCAGAAGAGGCTGGGCGCGGTGGCTCATGCCTGTAATCGCAGCACTTTGGGAGGCAGAGGTGGGTGGATCACAAGGTCAGGAGTTCGAGACCAGTCTGGCCAACATGGTGAAACCCTTCTCTACTAAAAATACAAAAAGTAGTTGGGCGTGGTGGCATGCGCCTGTAATCTCAGCTACTTGGGAGGCTGAGGTGGGAGAATCGCTTGAACCTGGGAGGTGGAGGTTGCAGTGTGCCAAGATTGCGCCATTGCACTCCAGCCTGGGCAACAGTGCAAGACTCCACTCAAAAAAAAAAAAAAAGAAAGAAAAAGAAAGAAAATTCAGAAGAAAATAGAAATTTTGAAAATATCATTTTTGAAAGTTTGAGCACTATTTATTTACTTACTTTTAATACATTTTAAAGACCTGGGTCAACTGCTTGGAAGTGAGCGTTATTTTTGAATAATGCTATATAATGAAAAAGAAGAAATATTCATCAACTATTACAATGGGCTATTATAACTCAGCGTGTAAGCAGAGTTAAAACTTGGTTTCATGAAATGACTTAAAATTGAGTAGTTCATGCGATTAATTTAAATTCAACACACAAGGTAGAAACTGGATTTGAATTCGGTTACAGTCACAGGCTCTTGCGGACTCAGTTCTGCCTTTTGTGGCAGGGTAAGGACTGGCCTAATGGCCTGCTATCCCTTCCCTTAGGACCACAGTGCCAGGCTCAGGTCAAGCTGAAATGTGTCCCTCCCACTGGGCTTCGGCAGGCCTGCATCCCCTGTTTAGAGTCTCTGCAGGTGGCCTTTGGCCTGAGCAGTGTATCACTGAGTGCTGGTGGGCTCCCATGGAACGCTAGGATGTCTCTTTCGGGAGGGGCCAGGCCAGACTGTCGCTTTGTGGAGGAGAAGAGTGTCCCCTTCCTTCAAATTTTCCATGGAAGGTGGCCAAGATCTTCCACTGAAGCAGGTGGCACTATAGTGAATAATGGCAAACTGGTCACCCTAGATCACTGGGCCGGTACATTGGGAGTAAGAGTGAGGTTCTTAGGTTGATATAGCAGATTGCCGAGCCCCACAACAGAGCTAATCCGTCACAGTCTTTGCAACACGAACCCTCACTTTGCAAAGACAGCCCAGGACATTCATGTAGTCCCACCCCAAATCTTTCCACTGCCAAGGAAATAATTTTGAGGTGGAAATTAATGGATTACTTGTGCAGTAAGCCCACATGTTTGAACTTAAGGTCACCTCTGGAGCATCCAGGGAGATGTTGCCAAGTTGTGAGCCCTAAGTACACTAGACTTCTAGGTGCACATGTGTGCACTTCAGATACTTTACTTAACCGAGTGTGTGTTGTGTTTGGCCAGGATCACTTGGAGAACTTGGGACTCCCTTCCATTATAATTAATGTATTTCATGACTTCTCACTACAGTTGGGAAAATGGAAGGAAAATAGACAGGTTGACATTCCCATTTCACATTCCTCATTTGAAACTGGCTGGGATCGTGCAGCCAAAAGGAGTCATTATTTTGCTTGGCAGGTCTGCAGTCATTCTCAAAACTTCCATTGGGTGATTAACAGGCGCAGCAAGGAAGCAAGACTGCACCCGGACGAAGGTGGAGGAAGGGTGTCTGTGTGTGCGACTTTCCCCAGGGCTGATGAGGCATGGTTTCTGGTTCTTGGCACAATGGGGTGCTTGGGAAGGTCCCCTGAGCAACCAAAGAATGAGAGGGTGAAGCCTGCAAGAGCCCCAGGCCCCATGCCCAGCTTCCTCCCACGCTCCCCTTTACAGTTTGTGGGACTTTTTCTTCCACAGGGTGGCTTTGGCCGAAGGGGACCCCCTGGAGCTAAGGTGAGCCTCATGGAGTGCCCTCGGGAGACTCTCTTCAAACAGCCCAGATTCAACTTAGTCCAGGAATGAAAAATACTCTTTCCTGTGAATCCAAAGCTTTGGAGACAGATCTCAATCAATGTAGAAAGTTTATTTTGCCAAGGTGACACAACCTTGGGAGGTCCTGCTGACACGTGGCCAAGGTGTTGGGGTACAGCTTGGTTTTATACATTTTAGGGAGACATGCGACATGAATCAGTATGTGTGAGATGTACATTGGTTCAGTCCAGAAAGGTGGGGCAATCGAGGCAGGGGACGGGACTTCCAGGTCATAGGTAGATAAGAGACAAAAGGTTGCATCCTTGTGAGTCTCTGATTAGCCTTTCACTGAATACACAGTTTACAGGAACAGTCACCTATGCCTTAGTTAGGCTGAGTGAAAAATAGGGCTGAGGAAGCAATTGGATATGTGTTTGTCTCCCGTGCGCAGAGGGATGACTTTCAGTTCTGTCTGTCCTTTATCCACAAGGAATTTCTCTGGGGACAGATTGTGAGGGAGGTACATAGCTTAAAAAAAAAAAAAAACAAGAACAAACAAACTTTGTAGCTGTCTTATTAGGAATAGAATGGGAGGCGGTTGTATCCCATGCAGTTCTCAGCTTGACTTTTTCCTTGGCTTAGTAATTTTGGGGTTCTGAGATTTATTTTTCTTTTATCCTCCTTGGGCTGTCACGGCTCCTGAGGCTCTTTCAGCCATCTCCTTAAACTTAGCCTCTTCTGCAGAGTCTAGAGAAAATGGCACCCAGTGGGAACTTGGGGTCTAAGTGCAGGAAACACGATTGAGGCGGTAGAGTCCGGGCGGGCGTCTTTTCCAGAACACGCCCACTTATCTGGCCATCAGCAACCTGCAGCTTCCTGGGGTCTCGGTGCTCTGCTTCAGGTCTAAATGACCCTTGTTTCACAAAGCTGTCCGAGGAGAGGTGAGGCAGAAGTGAGAGGCAATTGTGGAAGTGCAGGGAGACAGCTGGCTCCTGTGTTCGGTGTCTCGCCCTGGGGTTATCGCTTTGATCATCTGTAACCCCTGGAAGAGCTGAGTTTTCCCTGGTTGCTTTCCAAGTCCCCGGCCCAGAAGTGACTGTAGAGCAAAGAGCTGACATTGACAGGAATCATCCTCACTCCTCCCTGCATCTGCTCTTATTTCAAAGGGCAACAAGGGTGGTCCAGGCCAGCCGGGCTTCGAGGGAGAGCAGGGGACCAGGGGTGCACAGGTGAGTGCTTCCTTGTATGACTGTGTGCCCTCTGTATTTTCCCAAATAACCTGATAAGTTCTTTTTAGAAATGATTAGGTGGCATTTATATCACAGAAGGTTACCCATTTTAAAGTGAACAACCCAGTGGGATTTAGTACTTCCACAATGCTGTGCAACCGTCGCCTCTGTCTAGGTTTAAAACATAGTCTTGAAGGAGATCCTGTAGCCATGAGCAGTCACTCCCCATTGCCCTCCACCCCTAGTCTCTGGAAACTGCGAATATCTCTATCTTTATGGATTTGCCTGCTCTAGACATTTTGTATAAATGGCATCATTTACTAGGCGGCCTTGTGCGTGTGGCTTGATGGAGCGTCACATTCTTGAGATTCATCCACATAGCAGCATGGATAAGTGCTTCATTCCTTTTCACGGTGGAAGGATACATACTCCGTTGTGTGGCTACAGCACACTTTATTTATCCACTCATTGGTTAATGGACATTTGGGTTGTTTCCACCTTCTGGAGACTATGAATGATGCTTCTGTGAAGTTTCTGGTACAAATTTTTGTTTAAATGCTTGTTGCTTGTATACATGTTAAGCTAACTTGCCTATTCACATTCTGGATTGAGGAGCAGCTAAGATAGGAGAACTGTGGGTTTTGGAGGCTTTTTCTGGCCAGCAGAAGTGAGGCTCCAAGCCCTGTGGAATGGGCAGATGTCATGCAGAGGCTTCTCATGGAGAGTCACCTCATTAGCACTCACAATGGCCTTTTCCTTCCCCAGGGCCCACCTGGTCCTGCTGGTCCTCCAGGCCTGATAGGAGAACAGGGCATCTCTGGACCTCGGGTAAGCCTGTCCTAATACCACTTCCCTCTCTACCTGAACAGGGGGCACCTGCCAAGCGGGCTGAGAATTTCTTGGATGATGCTATTGTAGACAGACTTCCCATTAGCTCTCCTCTTTGGCAACACAGACCCTCGATTTAACCTCAGGCCTTGCAGTGACTGGCTACTTCACCCCAAGAAAGTAAGAATTTCTTTTTTTGGTGCTCCAGGGGCCTCTAAGTCTCAATTCTGCTCCTTCCAAGTATAGGCCCCTGGGTGGAAATCAGGGAATGTGCCTCAGGATGGAATCGTGGAAAATCTAAATCTCCCAAAATTCTTAGATTATGCAAGGTCCCTGGAGAGAGATAGTCCCTGGTACTTAAGTATTTTGTATAGTGAGTGTCTCACGCTTGAGTTCAGCACAGAAGATGTTCCTTAAGCTTGCTATGACTGCTGATGTTGTCATGTGTTGCAGCTTTCAGCAATGATGAGCAGAGACACGTTGCCATCACTGGGCTAGGATCAGGTGTCATGAAACTACATAGTCAGGTTTTCTTCATGGCTGAGATGATATTGAGGGAGGGATCCTATCATTTGTTACCAAAAAATGACCAATAAACTGGCAACAAGCTCAATATGTTGCTACATAAATGCACAAAAATCTTTTACGGTGTAAGTGGGAAGGAACTTGCTTAGAAAGTCCTTCTCTAGCTTGAAAGCTGATAAATACATATTTTTAGACTTTTTAAAAAAACATTTACTTAACTTCTAATTAATCAACAATTTAAGATGGTATAGATGCAAAGCCATTCAAATAATTATCCAGTAACTCCAGAAACATTTATTAATTTGCACTTTTTCATCATCTATTTTAGGTTATTTCTGGGCTGGGTAGACTGCACCACATTTTGAGAGTTAATTTGATTCATCGGTTTATCCATTAACCTAACAGCCTTTAACATACTCATATGTACCAGGTGCTCATTGTGAGGGTGTGAAAAGGGACATAGAACACAGTCACATAAAATCTGGGAGCTTGTCGTCTAGTCAGGAACCTAGGATAGGTACATTAACAACTGCAACATGCATTACTTTGTGAAAACTGGCACTGAGAGGTAATACTCATATTTCAAATTTGCACATGCCATTTTTGTGCATGTTTATATTTGAGTCTGTAGCCATGTGCTCAGAGCCGAGTGCTTGGGATTTGCAGGCGGGACAGGTCCCATGCCCCTCGGGGGCTCTGACCTCCATGCAGAGGAGAGTCAGGTTTCAGAGACAACTTTGCTTGGACGATTGACCACTTGACTGACACATTCGTCCCCTCTGCTCCAGGGAAGCGGAGGTGCCGCCGGTGCTCCTGGAGAACGCGGCAGAACAGGTCCCTTGGGAAGAAAGGTAGGTCTTGAGAAAGGTAGCGCTTTCCTGAGGACAGGGGCCCGCCAGGCGCACACACCTCCTTTCCCTCTTTTGTCTGTCTGTCCGTCCCTCCTCTTCAGTACTGCTGGTTCCCACTCCAGCCTCCCCTGTTGATCACTGGCTTGGCCAGTGGGATCGTTGTCCCCCAACAATCCCCACCCTAATCTCCACTATCATCCCTGCCAGCAATCATCCCTGCTCAGAGGGCTGGCTTTCTCCTGGCCACAGCCCTCCCTCAGTTGGTGGGTTATCTGCTCCTCTTTTGCTTGGTTTGTGCCAATAGTGCAGCCCTCTATGAGCCATCAGAGCAGCTGGGCAGTGCTTGGCACAGCTTCAGTATAATATGGAACAAGCAGTCTTTAAACATGGGCAGTGCATGCACAGCAGCTCAGCTAATCACATTTAGATCATCTGAGAGCCCTGACCCTGACTGTTCTGGATAACAGCAAGTCTGCTGTGTGAAGCTGCCTGAGAACCTCCTTTCTATCAGCTTTGAGATAAATTACAATTTGTCATAACCAGTCTGAAAAGACTGCATGTTCTCTGTAAAAGAAACGAGTTCCTGTGAATCCATGGTGGTCTCTGCCTGGAGGGTGTTGTTGGGTTTTACGCTGGACTCAATGCCTTCTTCTCCCAGCTATTATTCTCTCTTCTCATGGGCCTGGCCCCCATGCCACGCTGGTGGAAAGGACAAACACAAACCTTCCTGGATTCTTTTCCAGGCTCCAAGGACAACTTCTCATGTGTTGTATTTTAAAAGAATTATTTCTTTAAAAATTGTTTTTGTATATGAGTGACTGCACTCAAATACATTTCTAAATTGCACATGAATGTTGCAATTTAGGAAACAATTTTACTGAAATCTCAAAGGTAAAGTCAGCAGGTTGCAGCACCCTTATCTAGAGCAAAAGCCGGGCTTGGCATCCAGTGTAAGCCAGCATAAGGCCACAGGATCTCAGTCGTATTTCTCATGTCTAGGGTGAGCCTGGAGAGCCGGGACCAAAAGGAGGAATCGGGAACCGTGGCCCTCGTGGGGAGACGGTAAGGTCACAGCACGCTTGGGGCCAGGCTGTTGCCAGCTCTTTGCTGGAAGGTGCAGGAAGCCAGGAGAGGGTTCCAAATAGAGATGAGCCTTGATTCTTGTATTATTGGCGATACAGCTGCAAATAGTGAAACTTGCAGCTTGTCTACGGCAAAGTAATTTAACAAATTTTATTGGCAGGGGTAGAGAGGTGGGGTGGGCAGTGAGTAGAGACATTGTTTTCCCCTGTGTTTTTCCTGATACAAGGGAATGTAGAGGCTAATGAAGCTCAAACTACCTTTATCTTAGGTCTCAAAAATGCTTTGCAGCATAACTAGATGAAGCTTTTCTGCAAAGAAGTAAACGTCTTTTGAGTTAAAATGGAATTGGATTTGATTAGGTCTCAATCCAGATTGAAACAATTTCTTTTGAATGAGACATCTTAGGAATAGAAATTATTACCTCAGTAACTCATTTTTTGGATGCTATTTAAAAACACCCCAACAACTCACCAACAATAGTTTTGTAATGTATATTTCTACATTATAAAAGAATAAAGAAATCTATGGTCCATTGTGATTTTTTCCAAAATGTGTCGTGACACCTAAACACATAATCCCAAGCTTTAAAATATTTTTCTTTCTTGTGTTTTTTTCTTCAACTAACTAAAGTTTAAAAACGAATCTGTTTGTATTACTGTTAGTCTCAGAAGCACAGGGACTTTAAAGTCTATTCAAACTATTGAAGTAAATCTTTTCCTGATTCTGTTTCCATTACTTTGGGCCAACAGGTCTCTAGTTGTCGATATCTGTTTAAAACTGTAAATTAACTAAATGGCAAGCTCCTACATATTTTAGAGGTAGTAATGTATAATTCACATAAGTTCTTCTGATTCTTTTGAAATAATTAATGATGCCCAGTTCTGAATGCTCCACATGAGACAGCAACAGGAACAGATCTGGGCCTGCTCGGGGAGGTGTTGGAAAGGAGGGAGTCTAGGGGTGATGGCTTGGAAAGAAGGTAAGGGGTATGGGGAGGGGGAATATGACCTGGGCCTGAGAGATGGAGTTCAGTGTTCTTGTTTTGAAGTAGAATCAAAGACTCATGCATGCATAGAATTGAAGTAACCATCAAGATTCCTGTCAATTCTGATTCCCGGGGTTGACGAGTCTTATATTCTACATCCAAACGGAATCTTTACAGAAAGCTACCAGCAGCTCTTTCTATGTGAATCTGCCAGCGCCACTTTGCTCTGGGAGTCCTTTGAGCCCACCGCCTACAGAAATGGTCTTGTTCACACTTGGAGGATGGGACTGGAGCAGGAAGTGTTCCTACTCCTGTACCTTAGTCTGGAAACATTTCAGGAGCTCAAGGATCCACTTCTCAGGGCAGCAGCAGGGCAGACGGTGGTTATGGTGCGCCAGACATGGCGACTGGCAGTAACATATCTTTCCTACTCTAGGGAGATGATGGGAGAGACAGAGTTGGCAGCGAAGGACGCAGGGGCAAAAAAGTACGTATCTGCTGAGGATTCTCCAAGAGTCCTTGCTGCCAGGAGGCTCCAAGGACAACTTCTGATGTGTTGCATTTTAAAAGAATTATTTCTTTAAAAATTGTTTTTGTATTTGAGTGACTGCTTTCTTTTGATGACTCTGCAGACACTTCCTTCTTTCAAAGTCAATTTATTTTAGATGAATTTAAATTAGAACCAAGTATGTACATAATGTATTTATCTTTTATAGGGAGAAAGGGGATTCCCTGGATACCCAGGACCAAAGGTAAATAATCCCCGGCCAGTGAAGCATCATCACGATTTTGGAATGACTCTGTTATGTCCATGGACTGAGAATCAGATTATCTTGGCGTTAGTCATGGATCAGCCACTCAGTTAACTGGGCTACCCTAAGAAAGACCCTTCCTTCCCTAAAACACGCTCTCATCTGTCAAGTGAATGTGACAGTACTTACTTTTCCTGATGCTTATGAGATTTAAATAACATACACTGCAATCAAAGTACTCTGTAAGCTGTGAAATGCTATAACCTATATGATAGCATCATTACTGATTAAGTAAATGAAGATTTATCTGCAAATACCACAAATATACTAGCAAACCACTGGAAAAGTGAATCAATGCTAACCACTTGGCTGCCCTGGAAGATGTGGCCCACACGTTCCCTGGAGGTCCTGCCCCAGGGACCCTCAGTGAGATATTCTGTTCCAGTGCTTACTGTGCCACTTCTCGGCTTTCTTCCCAGGGTGACCCTGGCCAGCCTGGGCTAAATGGAGCACCAGGACCCAAAGGCATCAGAGGCCGAAGGGTAAGTTTTCTTGGGCCTTGGCTGCAGGTGGGGAATGAAAACGTATGTTGCAGTGTGATTCACTGCTAAGGCCTTTGACAATTATGCTTCTTTAATTGCACCCTGCCAGGGATAGTACAGGGTGGAAGGGAATCCCCAGCCCCAGACCAGCATCCTCAGGTCGCCACCTTGGCTGTGGTCTGTGGCTGTCCTCCTGCAACTCACCTCCAGGGTCGCCGGCCCAGCTCACTGCAGGCACAGCACCCACCTACTCTCTCAAGTCACATTATGGGTGACTGGGAAATCTGTGCAGTCACTTTGGTCCATGTCCACCCAGACGGCCAGGCAGTGGGAGTGAATGGGGCATGAAAACTGCTTCCGACGGCTCTGGGCTTGCAGGCAAGCCAGGCCAAGGTCATGGTCTCAGCTTACTGGTTCTGATACTCCTCTTCCTTAAGCTACTTTTGGCCCTGATAGCTCTTTTCATTTTATTCGTTTGTGTGTGTGTGTGTGTGTGTGTGTGTGTGTGTGTGTGTGTGTGTGTGTGTGAGAGAGAGAGAGAGAGAGAGAGAGAGAGAGAAGGTCTCACTCTGTCACCAAGGTCTTGCTCTGTCACCCAGGCTGGAGTGCAGTGGTGCCATCTTGGCTCACTGAAACCTCTATCTCCTGGGATCAAGCGATCCTCCCACCTCTGCCTCCCAAAGTGCTGGGATTACAGGCATGAGACACCACACTTGGCCAGATTACCCTTTTCAATGGATGTTTACTCACCCTCCTAAAATGGCAGAGTCTTCAATTAGCAAATTGTGGCCTAGATCTCAGTAAATGTTGCTAACAGTTATTTTCAGCTTGAAACATAGTTAGAAAAGAATCATAATTATGCTGTTAATTTGATCAGTGAAGATAGTCAACTAGATTATTTAATACCCAAAAGAACTTTAAACATTCGTTGATTACACTGAACAAATTATCTCATTCATTGTCCATTACTTATTCTCCTGGGTGTCCACAGTAATTCTGTTAATGGTTCTTGGGAAAGCATCTGCCTTACCTCAGCCTGGCAAAGAATGTAATCCCTCCATAGTTGGTGGGGGACTCTCATTGGCTTTGTTGAGGTTGCTTATCCCTAAACTTGAATTTAAGAGACATTTTAACTCCCTGAAAGTGAGAGGTTTCTCTTGGTGATGGAGTCCTTTGAGTTAGGTCACTTTTACCATCCCTTCAAACTATAGGAGCCTTAAATTTTCCACTTTTTGACACAATTGAACAATGTTTGTTCTGCTCCCTCTAGGGAAATTCAGGACCTCCAGGGATAGTTGGACAGAAGGGAGACCCGGGCTACCCAGGACCAGCTGTAAGTATTTATCCAGTTCTGATGCAGCCACGTGGAGCTGGGTGCTTTGCACGCGGCCCCTGGAAACCTCCCAGCACCCCCTTTGCTCACCAGCACCTGTGCTGTGCTTGCATTTGCTTGGTCGTCAAACCACTTCCTTTCTCACACCATGACGCAGCAAAGTGATTTTGAGTTTTAGAATAACAAGAAACTTTAAAAATAGCTTTCACGGGATATTGTCATCTAGGGAGTATTGTAATTTGGCTTTCTAGTTTCCTGGGATAGGTGCATTTGAGGTTTGTGCAGAGGAGAAACCAAAGAGGGGAAATCTAAATACCTTTTGCTTGCATCTTGTAGAAGCTGTACAATTATGCCAGGCCTTGGTTAGGCGATGCTTCCCTTGGTCCATGAAATCTTCAAGGGAGCTCCTGATTTGCTGGTAAAGTCCACTAGTCACGCTGCCACCAGGAGCCAGGAGGACATCCTTCCACAGACCTTCCAAATCTCTATTGCTAAGACCTTTGTTTCCTCATTTGAACTTCTCCCCATATTGACCCTCAATATTAAAACTGTCAAGTTTTCAAAAAATGGAAAAGATAATTCAGGAGTTGGAAAATCATTCCTAGAAGGAAAGGTCCAGGGCTTAGTTTGGTTGAATTAGGGAAAAGAAGGCTAGGTCAGGTGGGTCTGATTGCTGTCTTTAAAATTATTGGCATAAAAGAGGTTTTTAATACCCATTTTTAGACTGTATTCTAGCCTGGGCAATAAAACAAGAATCCCATTCTCTCTCCCTCTTTCTCTTCTTTCTTTCTATCTTTCATTCTTTTTTTCTTTCTTTTGCTGTTTCTTTCTTTCTCCTCTTCTCTCTTTTTCTAAAAAAAAAAAAAAAAAAAAAAAAAGAGGCAAGAAGCAGCTCATGCTCTCTCCACAGTCTGCTCAGGGCCAGAACAGCCCAGGATGTTGCAGCAGATCCACCCAATACCCATCCTTCTCTGTGGTGTCAAAGTCTCAATTTTCATTCTAGGTAGACATGTGTCCAGTGAAGGACTACATTTCCAGATTTTCCCCCATCTCATTTCTTGCAGCTAGGGATGCCTAACAAGATATGGCAGAAGTGGTGTAGCAGAACTTCCCAGAATACTCCTAAAAAGGAAACAGGCCCCTAAGCAGCATGTTGTTTGCCTCTCCATCTCTTTTCTCCTTCTTTCTGCCAAGAATGCAGATGCGATGACCTACAAAGGGCTGGTGCTCCATCAACCGTCTTGTAAGTGTGAGGATAAGGGCCAGTACTGTTGGAACAGAGAGCTGAAAGGAGCCTGGATTCCTGGTGAAGTATGGAGCTTATGCCAGCTCTGAACTACTCACCATTGGACTTACTACATGAGAAAGAAAGAAATCTATCTTAGTTAAGCCACTCCTTTTTTTTAGGTCTCTACTACTCATAGCTGAACTCAATTTCTAACTGATATAGATGTATATACACTTGCATAGTAGACACAAAAGAAAAATAAAATACAACAAAATTTAAAAACCCTAGCCAGAGTTCTGTATCTGGTTCTGGATCCCACAACTGAAGATGGATTTGGACAACTTGTTAAGCTTTGAGAGCAGATCCCTGTTATGCACACACACACACACACCACCACCACCACCACCACCACCACCACACACAAGCATTACCTTGTCCAAATACATTTATGAAACACATGATTATCTGTAGTATTCTACTGAGTTTCATGATAGGAATCTTTCTTGTTTTCAAGTAGTTCACAAACCATGATAGATCATGCAGATGCAGGCACAATAAAATGTTGAAAAACAGTAACTACAAACACAAGTTAAAAAGACTAGGACTATTTGGAGTGGATATAAAAACTGATATAGAATGTCTATCCAAAAAGATTATTGTACAAAGAATTTTGACCTGGCAGTTCACATATCATGTGAGAACAAAACTAGCGGAATGCTCCTGAAATAGAAAGGATTTTACAACAAAATGAACCTTCAGAGAAGGATTTACTGAGAAATCAATGCAACTGACCTTTCAGGGTCCTGCATCTGCATGGCCCCTTCCAACATCCCAGGAAACATGCTAGACATATGTTCACAGGTTCCTTTTGTGAAATTTGTGTTATAATTATACATTTTTGTCGCTATCAGTTCTGATCACTGCTTCTTTCCAGCCTGACTTTCTCTGTGTCATACTTCCCTTGCATTGGGTGGGAGCAGAACAAATACGGGCATCTCTGGGATCCAGGTAAGAGGAAATTGAGCTAAGTATGCCTTTAGTTTGCAGTTAGTGGACTGTAGTTCTGAGCATCACAGCCACTTCCAAGTGTAGTTAAGCTGTGCCCAACCATTTGGTGAGGAAACATATTCCAGGAATCTTCCTTTGTCCACTGTGGCATCATGACCTGAAGGTGTGGGTCCAGAAGCACTGCCCTACAGCATACCATACCTGAAGTATCTGAGCAGTGACAGAGGACCAGGTTTGAAATGTGCAGAGCCAGAAGATACTCTGAAATGTTCTTTCAGTAATCTGATGTGTAATCTTTTTTATTTTAGAAACGTGGTAAAACACACATAACATAAAGTTTATCATCTTAACAATTTTTAAGTGCACAGTTCAGTGGCATTAATTGCATTCACATTGTTGTGCAGCCATCATTACCATCTATCCACAGAACTCTTTTCATCTTGTGAAACCGACACCCTGGACCTATTAAATATGGTTGTCACAAAAAAGACAATTATTTGTATGATTCCATTTATGTAAGGTTTCTACAGTAATCAGATTCATAGAGACAAGAAGTAGAATGGAGGTCTTCCATTCCCCTTTCTCCCAGTACCTGGCAACCACCATTTTACTTTTCGTCTCTATGAATTTGATTACTTAAGAAATGTCACATAAATGGAATCATATAATGTGTGTCTTTTTTTGTGACAAGCATATTTCACTTGGCATAATGTCATGAAGTTTCAGCCATGGTGTCTCATGTGCCAGAATTTCCTTCCTTTTTAAGGCTGAATAATATTCTCTTATATGTATAGACCACATTTTCTTTATTTATTCATCTGTTGATAGACACTTTAGCTCTCTTCCATTTCCTGACTATTATGAGAATGCTGCTACGGACATGGGTGTCCATATATCTCTTTGAGTCACTGCTTTCAGTTATTCTGGTATACTTTATGTTTAAAATTTTAAGTGGAAGATGTCTAGTTAAAATGGAAGTTCTTGAGTCTTGGGAGTATCTTTTTTTTTTTTTTGAGATGGAGTCTCCCTGTGACCCATGCTGGAGTGCAATGGCATGACTTGGCTCACTGCAACCTCCGCCTCCTAGGTTCAACTGATTCTCCTGCCTCAGCCTCCCGAATAGTTAGGATTACAGGCACCCACCACCATATCCCATTCATATTTGTATTATTAGTAGAGATGGGGCTTCACCATCTTGGTCAGGCTGGTCTCTATCTCCTGACCTTGGGTTCCACCCACCTTGGCCTCCCAGGAGTATCTTTTATGATGCAACATAGGCAATTATAAACACACCACGTATATAGGTTTTTTCTTTTTTCATGGGAATTACACAAAATAGAGTTTATTAGACTTTCTGTATTTGGAGGCACAAACTTATGTCAATACTACAAAACAGTAATGATGTCCATGTGTGAAGTCATGTTTTATTCATCCCAGCTGTCGAAAAAATATTTTGATCAACTATACTAGAGGAAAGACTGACTTATCTTTCTAGTTTCTCTATAGAAAATGTTATAAAATCATTCATAAGAAGAGGCAATCAAATAATATGTGACCAACGAATGTGAAAACAAGTATGAGACAGTTGTGTCAAGTAGCTAATGCACAAAACATATTTTGTTATTTTTCTGGATTTTGTGGTTTTTGTAGTCTTTGTAGGTTAGCTTTTAAAAATGTGCAATTTGTTATGGCTTCTTATGCTGAATGTGTATTTCCATTCTTACCTATTTCTGTATGTGTAATGTTGTGTTGATTTCTTAAGGACGGACCCAAATCATTTATGTTTTGGGCCCACAAAACCTGGATTTTCCCAAGGGGAGGGGCCTCAGTTGCCTTGGCTCAGGAGATCTTGGTTTTCTTCACCTCCTTCCCACTAGCTGTTCTGGCCCCCATCCTTTCTTGAGCTTATGTGTGTCCTGTGCAATGTGTGTGGCTTTTCCCACGAGGTACTTAGGCTGAGACTGAACAAAGTCTAGCACTGATAGGTGTCATTCCACTGGGCACTCCATCAGAGGTGCTGGCTGCAGTCAAAGTGGAATCCTTTTGTGGCAACCAACAGGAGCTAGCGGAGAGGGTTCTGGTGAAGGTTTGGGAGGTTCGTGCCTGACTCAAGAATAGGCACTTGGTGGGTAATGAGCCGTGAGCTTCTTTGAACTCATAGTTATCTTTCGGTTCTTGGATAAATTCCACAGGATAGGATTGGAGGCTCCTTCACCAACCCCTCTCTCCCTACCCCCTTGTTAAAGACCCTGATTTCTTCTTGGTCTGGAGGAAATCCCACTCTTTCTTTGAGCATTTATCACAGATGCTTCTTCTCTTCTGAACATCTTTTCTCTTACTCTTTAAAAATAGACCCTGGATTCTTTATCAGCCCAATATCTAATCCCTCCTTCCTGGGGCGGCAGGAGAGGCTGTTAATCTTTAAGTCCTCCCAGAAGAATAAGAGAAACCCTTATATTCTATCCCTGCAAAGCAAGAGAAGAAATGCCACAGTTGCTCTATTGAAACAGCCTCACTCATTCATATCCTGACAGATAAATAACAAGGATTAAAAAAAAATGGAGGTGGAAGTGAGCTTAGAGGTGCTATAGTCTACCCCCATACTTTTACAGATGAAGTAAGTGAAATTCATAGAGGGTAAATGATGCTGCCAAGGTCAAATCTTGTGAACCACCGAACCAGGCCCATCCAGATCTCTTAGGCTGCGGTCCAGTGTGTTATCTTCTCTGATATATTCAGGTTGGATGTGGTGAGAAAGTTTTAGATAGAGTTGGTGAATGTCATATAATACTATTTTACGAAAATAGATTTAGAAGCTTTTTGCTGGGGGTTTAAAAACATTGAATAAGTTCTCATTTATTTGAGTTGGCTTTAGCATGGGCCATCTGAAGTTTTCAATAAAAGCTACATAGATTTTCAAAATATTTTTAGCCTTAAGAGTATATGATTTTCATTCATGCATCTTCTTTTGCAAGTATTTCTTGAGGCACCTTCTATAAGCAGAATGCCATGTTATGCACATAGAATAAAATTATGCGACAAACAACGGAATGTAAAACAGGGTCCAAGTCCTGGCAGCTTAAAATCCAACTGGGGAGCAAATGCTGCCCTCCCTCACATACAAACACATACACACATACACACATGTTTAATAATAGTACATACCAATATAGGTTACTTTTCAAAATTATGATACAGAGAGTTGAACATCATTCCATCTGTGTGGGCAGAAATATTCATTGGACAAGATCTCCTTAAATAGAGATGTGTACTGGATTGTATTACAGATAATTACAAGTCATAGCTATTATTTTGAGTGTTTCCTGAGATAAGGCACACTCCCCATCTCAATCATATTAGGTTTTTGTGCAGATGTCCTAGGTGGTAACGCATCTCCTTGATTAGGTAAGGCCTGCAAACAGGGAAGTTAACTCAAGGAGATGGCTCAGGAGGACACCACTGCCCCAACACCAAATGAAAGGAAAGAATCAGTATAAATGTCTTGAAACCAGTTGCATTTTTTTTTGTCCAGGATTCACCCCCTGCTTTTGTGGGTATGTGTGAGTGTATGTGCTGGGGGGTGTTAATTAGCATTCTAGTCTGCAATCTTCAAAGCAACAATGCAATCAGAATAACTTTAAAGTGTTCATTTCCTTCCCCTTATTCCCTTCCTTGCCCTTTCACCCATTCAAGCCTCTAGGTGATTCTGGCCCCCTCACCATAAGATTCTCATAGCTGGGGGTATATGTGTGTTCCTGCAGGGTCACAGGGGAGAGATAAGGGGAGTTGATGTGAGAGGAGAGCTTGGTACATTCCAGAGAGAAGAATGAGCACTGCTTTTGGAGCAGAGTCCTGGGTGGGCGGTAGAAACTCCTTAGAAAGGGAGTGGTTTGAGACCAAAGGGGTTCTATAACTTCGAAAGCAGAGTCCTGGAGGGGTTGAAAGACTGCAAAGAGAGAATGAATGTCTGCACAGAGTCAACACTTACAGCGTGTGGACAGCTTTGTAGGCTCCCACAAGTTTCCATGTCTTAATTGAGCAGAGAACCAGTAAAGTGATTATGATGCCTGCATGGAAGTAGGAGATGGGATCAGATTATGGGTTTGGGGAATGTCTTAGCCATGCCTGCATGGGCTGCAAACAAAAACCAGTTGCCTCTCTTCCCAAAACTTGGCGTGACATTGACTTTCTGAAACGCAGACACAACCCTAGGAAAGGGTAAAAGTATTTAACTTACAGGAGAAGAGTTTCCTGCCATGTGAAAAGAACAGGCCTTCTGAATAGAAGACAGGCTTTGCTATAGAAGAATGAAATTTTATTTTCAGCTCCCCTGAATTCATTTATTGAGATTCATATGCACTACACCAATTTATTTCCCTCCATAAAATATGTCTTAAACAATTTCTCTTGTCTTTGTTTGAATTGTTGAAGTTTCACAGGCAGGATTCGTATAAAAATTTGTACAATCTTCCTAAAACTGTGTGGCTTCCTGTGGTTACAAACCAATTTTCTGGTATCTGTGCAGACTTCAGAAACTTCAGTCTAAAAATCTGATCTGACACTTGGAAGAAATACAACCTTTAGCAAAACCCACCAGGGTCATCCTTCACATGGCTTGGCCTCTTTGCTGGAAATATTTCTGGACAGGTTGTTGTGGGGCCTATATGTTGGGACTCAGCTGGAATTTACAAAATGCAAAACTGGAATTGATCAATGTCATGTTAGCTACACTCTTATGCTCTGAAAACAGAACCATCTTAGCAGAATGCAGAAAATGAGGAAGTAGAACATGCTCTAAGCCAAAGCACACCCGCAGCCTATTTGGTGGAGGAAGGAGGGTGAAGCGGGAGGGAGTGACCAGAGGCCACATACTGGAAAATCACCTAAAACTTCATGGTAGAGGGCTTCTAGAAGGCTGACAAGGAGGTGAAGGCCATTTCCTCAAGAGTGCAGATTAAATGCTTCACAGGCCAGGTAACAAAATTTAGAGAGGTTATTGAGTCCTAGCAGCATTAGTTAAAGTCTTGCCTACTGACTAGAGTCCTTTTTTGAAAACTGAGGTAAAGTTAACGTCACAAAATTAACCATTTAAAAATGTACAATTCAGTGGCATTTAGTACATTCATGATGTTGTGTAACCACCACTATGTCAGGTTTCAAAGTATTTTTATCACCTCAAAAGAAAACCCTGCACCCATTAAGTGGTTATTCTCCAGTCCCCTCTCATCCTGGTTCTTGACAGCCGTCAATCTGCTTTCTGTCTCTATAGACTGACTTTTTTTCTGAGTTGTCACATAAATGTATTACTGCAATATGTGGCCTTTTGTGTCTGGCATCTTTCATTTAGTATAATGTTTTCAAGGTTCGCCCACGTTATAGCATTGAGTAGTTCTCATTTGATACCCCATTTTGGATGGACACAGAAAAAGTAAAACTTAATTATATGTTTTAATCACAGTTTTAGAAAGAAGAGACCTAGGGTCTAGTTCATTTCTCCACATAGACCTCTTCTCCTAGATTCTTTATCCTCATTTGAAGTGGCCATTAGTTGTTTTGCCTGTCCAGTCTCTGAGTGCCTGGTAAACAGCTCATGATTTATGTGGGTCACAGCTCCTCCCTCACTCAGCCTTTGGAGTTTAGGTGATGCTCATCTGACTTCCTCACTTCTTCAGTGGGTAGGTACTGACTTCAGATCTGTCCAATAAGGGCTTCCATCTGTTTGGCCACCATTCAAGAATGGAACATATTCCAGTTGCGGGGGTTCCTCTTAGAACTACAGAAATGTGCTTCCTTCCTTTTGCGCTTGAAGCTGAATGGTGTAAGCCTGCCAGGGATCTCCATGCAGAGAGCCAAGTCAACACCAAAGAAAACAAAGGGAAAAGAAGGCGTGAGACTATCGAATCCTGTGACAATGTTGAGTCACTTTGTGCAGGTATCTTTAATAAGTAGTATGTTTAATTAGTTACAAGCCTTTCCTTCTTTTTTTGTGACAGTTTGAGCTGAATTCCGATAATTTGCAAACTGTCACTGTAAGGCACAAACATGACCACACTCATCTGGGGCTTAGGCAATGTGAATAAGGAGGACATTGTCTCCTGGTGCCCAGGAAATGCCTTAGAGCTCTTCCCTGGAAGTGAGGACTCTGATACTTTTATATTTTCCTGGTTTGTCTGGTTGTGCTTTAAACATATTATTTTGTTAGAGTAGTGGTGGCAAAGTAAAATAACATTTCGAGTTTTGATATTAACCTACTTGTTTATATCTTTAATGTTAAATATTTTTAGTGTAAGTTTATATGAAAGGAGAAACAACTCTAAACTTCTTTCTCTTTGGTTTTGTGACCTTACCTTGATAGGAATGCCCTTTTTAGTTCAATAGATTGAAGGACAGAATTTCATTCATTAGCATAGAAAACAATCTGGGTCATTTTACCAATAAAAAACCTTGAGGAATAATATCTTATGTCCTCAAGGTCTTTCTGGTTCACGTTGTCCTAAGAATTATAAAAACAAAAAACTTTTAAAAATTACAGGTTTTTTAGGGTCTGTCTTTTTAGATTCTAATGTTTCACACTAATGCAGATGGAGACTTTTCCTATTCCCTAAAGCCATTGTCCTCTCTAACAAGACTCAAGATTTTAAGATAAACTTTCAACTACAATTTGGTAAAAAGTAACCAGAAGTTTCTGACATTTTGAGCTGGATGAAAGAGAAATCCCTCCATTTTCTCTTTTGCTATAAATGAAAATAAGATAAATTATACAAAAGTAGTCTCAAGGATATACTATTTTAGCTAAGGATTTATTTTATTAGCATAGAGATTCACTTTGCCTTTGGATCTTTTGCATACAGCATTGGAAGTGAAATAGCTTTATAAAAAGTTACCTTAGCCTACAGAGGTTAATGAATCAATTCTGTAAAAAATTTAGATTTTTGTATATTTTTAAAACCCTAAATAATCTAGTCAGATATTGTTGTGGGTTGAACTGTGCCCTCCCAGAAGATATGTTGAAGACCTAACCCCTAATTTCTCAGAATGTGAACTTGTTTAGTGATAAGGCTCTTGCAAATATAATTAGTTTGGATGAGATCCTACTGGAGTAGGGCAGGTCCCAATCCAATCTGACTGGTGTCCTTATGAGAAGACAACCATATGAAGACACAGAGAAACACACTGAGAATGCAATGTGATAATGAAGGCAAATGATGGAATTGTGCTGCTACAAGCCAAGAACACTAAAGATTGCCAGCAAACACCAGAAGCCATGAAGGACTTCCCTGCAGCTTTCAGAAGGAGCACAGACCTGCTGATATCTTGATTTCAGACTTTTGGTGTCCAGCACTGTGAGGTGATACATTTCTGTTGTTTTAAGCCACCCAGTTTGTAGTACTTTGCTATCAAAGTCCTAGGAAACTAATACAGCCTTCTAATAATAATGATTATTTTTTTATAAACTTAGAAAAAGAAAAAGATACCATAAATCAGACCCTACCTATGTAAATATCAGCAGACCTCAAAAGGTCACTTGGCAATACTGTGACTCATTATCTTTGAAAAAAAAATCTGACTATTTCGTGTTATAACATAGAAGACTGTGCTTTGGCTAGAGCTCAAAGTATTCTGAACACATGATGGAAAGCATGTGGTATCCTGTGCAACTACTGTATTCTTGCCCTGGACCCAGTTGCTTCTTGAGCCCAGAGGTTCTCAAACTCTTGTATGAAAACCCACTCAGTGGGATCTCTGCATTCCCTTTCTATCTTCCTCTTCTTCCTACTTTCCCTTACCCATTAAAAAGAAAAAACCCAACCAGGAAGTAGATGGGTCACCAATGATATAACTGATTTGTTGTCTTATTTCATCTATTTTATTCACCGCCCCCAGCTTTATTAAGGTATAATTAAAAAAAATAAAATTTATACACATATATATTCAAGGTGTGAATGTGATAACTTGAGATATATACACATTATGAAATGATTACCATAACAGAGTTAATTAACACATCCATCACCCCAACAGTTATGATTGCGTGTGTATATTTGTGGTGAGAATGCTTGAGATCTCTTAGCAAATTTCCAGTAAACAACAGAGTATTACTAACTGCAGTCACCAGGCTGTACATGAGATCCTCAGAACTTATTCAGCTTATAGCTGAAAGATTATACCCTTTGATCAACATCTCCCTAGGCCCACTACCATTCTACTCTCTGTTTCTATGAGTTTAGTTTAGAGTCCACATTGTATTAGGCTGATCTCACATTGCTATAAAGATATACATGAGACTGAGTAATTTGTAAAGAAAAGAGGTTTAATTGGCTCATGGTTCTGCAGACTGTACAGGAAGCATAGTGGCTTCTGCTTTTGGGGAGGCCTCAGGAAGCTTTTACTCATGGCAGAAGGCAAAGCAGAAGCAGGCACAGGAGAGAGAATGAGGAGGTGCTACACACTTTTAAACAACCAGATATACAAAAACTCACTATTAGAACAGCACCAAGGGGATGGTGCTAAACTGTTCATGAAGAATCTACCCCCATGATCCAGTCACCTCCCACTAGGCTCCACCTCCAACATGGGGGATTACAGTTCAACATTAGATTTGGGCAGGGACACAGATCCAAACAGTATCACACATGTAAGTGAGTCTATGCTGTGTATGTCTTTCTGTGTCTGGTTTATTTTGCTTAGTATAATGTCCTCTAGGTTCATTTATGTTGCCACAAATGGCAGAATTTTCTTTTTTATGGCTGAATAATGTTGTATTGCATATATGCACCACATTTTCTTTATTCACTTGTTGATAGACACTCAGATTGTTTCCATGTCTTGGCTATTGTGAATGATGCTGGGGTGAACACGGAAATGCACATATCTCTTCAAGATCATGATTTCATTTCTTTTGGATGCAATAACCAGAAGTTGGATTGCTGGATTCATATAGTAGTTTTATTTTTAATTTTTGGAGGAAGCTCCATAAATTGGAGTTTTGGAGAAGACTTCAGGCTGTTCTCCATAATGGTGGTACCAATTTATATTCCCACTAATGGTGTACAAGGGTTCCCTTTTATCTACATTCTTGCCAACATTTGTTATTTTTGTCTTTTTGGTAATAGCCATTCTAACTGGAGTAAGATGATATCTCATTATGATTTTGATCTGCATTTCCCTAATGATTAGTGATGTCGAGCATTTTAAATATATACCTGTTGTTCATTTGTATATTTCCTTTGAAAAATGTCTATTTAGGTCCTTTGACCATTTTAAAACTGAATATTTAAGTTTCTTTGCTATTGAGTTTTATGAATTCCCTAAATATTTTGGATATTAACCCTGTATCAGCTATATGGTTTGCAAATATTTTCTCCCCACAACAGATTTGGTTTTTGATGAATCCATGTTTTTGCCCAATCCATGAAATAATCCAAACATTCAAGAATCCAGACTGGCAGCCACCTGGAGAATGTTGCCAGCCTCCAGTGCTTTCTGGGTAGCACCTTGAGAATTGCTGTGATAATTACCTAGTGGTGGTTCTTAACTGGGGTTGCACATTAAAATCACCTGGGAAGCTTTTGAAGCATTCTCATTCCAGACCAATTAAATAAAAAAATTCTAGGAATAGGGCCTAGGCACCACTGATTTTTTTTTTTTTAAAGATCTTCAGGTGATTCTAACATTCAGCCAGAGTTGAGAATCAGTGGCTTACTGTCATGTTGGGTTACTGCTGGAGTTCAAATGCCCTAATAACAAGAGGCAGAGGTGAGCACCCACTCTGCTCCTCACAGCCCTCTGCTTTTTGTCTGATTGGAGTTATATAAAGCCCAAGTAGAACTAAGACTAAGCCTGGTAATTGTCATGGCAATGCCCTAGATTTTCCTATCAAATCCAATCTTCTTTAGGGTGGGAGACACAGAAGTGACTCTTGTGAAGTTAAAATACTTCTGCCTCTATTTAGAATATTCAGCATTAAATTTGACAGAGTTTTGCCATGAAATTTCAAATACCAAAACTTTTAAAAACAGCAGATTTCACCTGAACCACTAAAGTTTATCATTAATTGTAAAGTGTGCTTGATCACAGAGAATTATCTAGGCAATCAGCATCATGTATTAGCCTTTAATGCCTCTGTCGGCTGAGCATGAGTTCTGCATATTGATCACAAATTTGAAAATTTCTCTGCTTATGCCTCATCACTCCTATCTTTGATTGAGTATACCATAAGTGGAATTTGAAAATCATGGAGCTGGAAGGGACCTGTGGAAATCATTTGTCTAGCTTTACCTTTACAATTGTATGTCTAATCTACCAAGACAGTTAGGCTACCAAGGTCCCTTGTTAAATTAACGAATGCCCTAGCACGGACAACTGCAACATCCTTCTAACTGGCTCCATCTTCCTGTCCCCCTTTTTTCCATGTTATAGTCGGAATGATCTTTCTAAATACAAATGTAATCAGGTCACTATTCTTTGCTGAATATTCTTTGATGACTCCCCATTTACCTTGGGTCCAGATTTAAACTCCTTAGCCTCACCTATGATCTGTGAACTGATCTAACCTTGTATCCCTCTGTAGATTCATCTCCTAGAGCTCTCCTTTCTCACTCTAAATTGCAGATGCCACAGTATTCTAAACGTGCCCAATGTATTCTCCAAATGTGTCCTCTATGCTACCATACATTTGCACGTGCTGTTCTTTCCCTCTAGGATGCTTTAGAATCTAGAAGACTGGGTGCACTGTACTTATGTTCTGAATAGGAAGCCTTAGTATTTTGTTTTTGAATAAGAGTTTCACAATTATGTAGTGAGAGCAAGGTCAAATTGATTGAGAATAGAAATCTCTGGGTTTGGTGGTGGTAGTGTTGGTATTTCAGTGGCCACAGTGGGAGAGAGAATGATTTCTTTATCTCTATCTATCAATCGTATCTATCTAATCTATCATCTCTATCTATTATATCTATCTGTCATATATATCTAGCTACCAATCAACTATTAGTTGTATCTCACATATAGAGATTTAGATTAGTCACACTCTTTAGTTTATGGTATATGATTACTGCTGCTTCACACAAAGCTGCTACTTTTTTTTTTTAAACTTTATTAAAATTTCTATGGATATTTTCACTCCTATTTTCCTCCTCTCACATAAGAAATTATTTCAATGTATTTAGTGAGGATCTTTTCATTTATATGTATTCTTTTGTATAAATATATTTTAAATTTTCTTCTAATAGTAGTGTGTTCTATATCTCATTCTATATCTTTCTTTTTCACTGTTTTTAATATCATACATGTTGCTATATGCACATCAGATCTGTGGCTTTTTAACTTCTGCAACCATCATATCTCACCTATCCACCTTCACTTCCTCTACACCAGGTAATGAACACCCAAATGGACACAGACTCTCTGTCCCTTCAAGCAACATTGAATTGTCTGCTTTCTCAGGTGCCCCTTTCTAGATGTGAGAGACCATATTTGGGATAGGTACTCAGGAATGGGTCCTAGAGATGTGCACACACAATCTGACCAAACGGCACTATAGAGGTACCAAATTGTGATATAGAATGTGGGCCAGTTTCCATGCCCTCCAGCAGTGCATGGTATCCCCACCTCTCCACTGACACTTGGCATTTCCCAGCTTCCTAATATCTGCCCATATTACAGGAGTAAAGTGATACCTTATTTGTTTTTTGTTTCTTTAAGTAGATTTAATTTTTAGAGCAGTTTCAGATTCACAGTAAAATTGAGCAAAAGGCATAGAAAATTCTCATAGCTTCCCCCACCCTTCACTGTTCTCCACCATAAGCAACATCTGGCACCAGAATAGTACATTTGTTACAACTAAGGAACCTGCATTAACACATCATTATTACCTAAAGTCAGTAGTTTTCATTAGGGTTTGCTCTTGGTGTTGCATGTTCTATAAGTTTTGACAAATGTATGATGACCTGTATTCACCATTATAGTATCATACACAATAGTTTCATTGCCTTAAAAATTCTCTGTAGTTGGCCTCCTTATCCTCTGGCAACCACTAGTCTTTTTGCTGTTTTTGAAGGTTTGTTTTTTCCAAAATGTTATATGGTTGGAATCATACAGTATATAGCCTCTTCAGATTTGCTTCTTTCACTTAGTGATATGTATTTGAGTTTCCTCCATTAACTTTATGGTTTGAGAGCTCCTTTTATTTATTTTTACTGCTAAATAATATTCCTTTAGTTAGATGTTGTCTTAGTTCATTTTGTGTTGCTAAAACAGAATAACTGAGAATGTATGAAGAAAAGAGGTTTATTTAGCTCACAGTTCTTCAGGCTGGGAAGTTTAAGGGCACTAACCTGGCTTCTGGTGAGGACTTGCATGTCACATCATAGCACGGTGGGAAAGTTCAAAGGGGAAGGGACACATGCAAAGAGAGAGAATCGAGGGGCTTCTTGATTTTATAACAACCCACTCTCGAGAGAAATAATATATTCCTGGAGAAGTAACCTAGTCTCACCAGAATGAGAACTCACTCACTCCTGTGAGAATGGCACTAAGTCATTCATGAGGGATTTTCCTCATGACCCAAACACCTCCTACTAGGCCTTATCTCCCAAAACCACCACATTGGGGATCAAATTTCAACATGAGTTTTGATGGGGACAAATGATATCCAAACCATAACAGATATACTACACTTTATTTATCCATTTACCTACTGAAGGATCTCCTGTTTGCTTCTAAGTTTTGGCAATTGTGAAAAAAACAGCTATAAACATACGCGTATGGGGTTTTTTGTGGATATAAATTTTCAACTCATTTGGATAAATAATAGGGAACATGATTGCTGCATTGCATGGGAAGAGTATGTTTAGTTTTTTAAGAAACAGCCAAATTGTCATCCAAAGTGGCTGTACCATTTTGCATTCTCAATGGCAGTTCCTGTTCCTCCATCTTCTCCGCATTTGGTGTTGTCAGTGTTCTGAACTCTGGCCATTTTTATGGATATATACTGGTATCTCAATATTGTTCGAATTTGCATTTCCTTAATGACATATAATATATATTTTCGTATGCTCATTTCCCATCTGTGTATGTTCTTTGGTGAGGTGTCTGTTCAGGTCTTTTGCCCATTTTGATTTTTAATTAATTTTTTTTTTTTTTGAGACAGGGTCTCACTCTGTTGCTCAGGCTAGAGTGCAGTGGTGTGATCATGGCTCGCTGCAGTCTCTGTCTTCTGGGTTCAAGTGATTGTCCCACCTCAGCCTCAAGAATAGTTGAGACTACAGGTGCAAGCCACCATGCCCCACTTATCTTTGTATTCTTAGTAGAGATGGGATTTCACCATGTTGGCCAGGCTGGTGTTGAATTCCTGACCTCAAGTGATCTGCCCACCTTGGCTTCCCAAAGCACTGGGATTACAGGCATAAGCCACTGCTCTCAGCGCCATTTTTAAATCAAGTTGGTTATTTTCTTTCTTTTTTTGTGTGTGTTTTGAGGCAGGAACTTGCTCTGTCATGCAGAGTGAAGTGCAGTGGCATGATCATGGGTCACTGCAGCCTTGACCTCCTGGACTTAAGTCATCCTCCTAATTTGGCCTTTCAAAGTAGTGGGATTACAGGTGTAAGCCACTGTGCCTGGCTGGTTATTTTCTTATTGTTTAGTTTTCTTATTGCTTCTTATTGATTATTTTCTTTCTTTTTTTTAATTTCCAACTTTTAAGTTCAGGGGTCCGTGTACAGGATGTACAGGTTTGTTACATAGGTAAACGTGTGTCATGGTGGTTTGCTGCACAGATCATCCCATTGCCCAGGTATTAAGCACAGCATCCATTAATTCTTCCTGATCCTCTCCTTCCTCCAACATCCCACCCTCCAGCAGGCTCCAGTGTGTGTTGTTCTCCTCTATGTTTTCTCATCATTCAGCTCCCACTTATAAATGAGAACACATGGTATTTGATTTATGGCTCCTGTGTTAGTTTGCTAAGAATAATGGCCTTCAGCTCCAACCCTGTCCCTGAAAAGGACAGGATCTCATTTCTTTTTATGGCTGCATAGTATTCCATGGTGTATATGTACTGCGTTTTCTTCATTCAGTCTATCATTGGTGGCCTTTTAGGTTGATTCCATGTCTTTGATTTTGTGAATAGTACTTCAATGAATATATGTGTGCATGTATCTTTAGAATAGAATGATTTATATTCCTTTGGGTACATAACCAGTAATGGGATTGTGTGGTTGAATGATATTTCTGTCTCTAGGTCTTTAAGGAATCATCTCACTGTCTTCCACAATGATTGAATTAATTTACACTCATACCAACAGTGTAAAAGTGTTCCTTTTTCTCTACAACCTTGCCAGCATCTGTTGTTTTTTAACTTTTTAATAGCAGCCATTCTGACTGGTGTGAGATGATATTTATTGTGGTTTTGTTTGCATTTCTCTAATGATCAGTGATAGTGAGCTTCTTTACTTATGTTTGTTGGCCACCCGTCTGTCTTCTTTTGAGAAGTGTCTGTTAATGTCCTTTGCCCACTTTTTAATGAGATCTTCTTTTTTCTTGTAAATTTGTTTAAGTTCCCTATAAATGCTGGATATTAGACTTCTGTCAGATACACAGATTGTAAACATTTTCTCTCATTCTGTAGGTCGTCTGTTTAGTCTGTTGATAGTTCCTTTCACTGCATAGAAGCTCTTAAGTTTAATTAAATCCCATTTGTCACTTTTTGCTTTGTTACAATTGCTTTTGGTGTCTTTGTCATGAAATCTTTGCCTGTGCTTATGTCCTAAATGGTATTGCCTAGGTTTTCTTCTAGGATTTTTATGTTTTTCAACTTTACATTTAAGTCTTTAATCTATCTAGCGTTGATTTTTGTATGTGGTGTAAGGAAGGGGTCCAGTTTTAGTTTTCTGCATATGGCTAGCCAGTTCTCACAGCACCATTTATTAAATAGGGAATCCTTTCCTATTGCTCTTGTCAGGTTTGTCAAATATCAGATGACTGTAGGTGTGTAGTCTTATTTCTGGGTTCTCTATTCTGTTCCATTGGTCTATGTGTCTGTTCTTGTACTAGTGCCATGCTGTTTTCGTTACTGTAGCCCTGTCACTTAGTTTGAAGTTGGTGAGCATGCCTCCAGCTTTGTACTTTTTACTAAAATTGCCATGGCTATTTGGGCTCTTTTTGGTTCCATATGAATTTTAAAATAGTTTTTTTTCTAATTCTGTGATGACTGTCAATCATAGTATAATAGGAATTGCATCAAATCTATCAATTGCTTTGTACAGTATGACCATTTTCACGATATCGATTCTTCCTATCCAAGAGCATCAAATGTTTTCCCATTTATTTGTGTCATCCCTGATTTCTTTGAGCAGTGGTTTGTAGTTCTCCTTGAAGAGGTCCCTCATTTCCCTTGTTAGCTGTATTCCTAATTATTTTATTCTTTTTGTGGCAACTGTAAATGGAACTTTATTCATGATTTGGCCCTCTGCTTGCCTGTTGTTGGTGTATAGGAATGTTACCAATTTTTGTACATTGATTTTGTATCCTGAGACTTTGCTGAAGTTGCTTATCAGCTTAAGAAGCTTTTGGGCTGAGGCCAGGCATCATGGCTCATGCCTGTAATCCCAGCACTTTGGGACACCAAAGCAGGTGGATCATCTGCAGTCAGGAGGTCAAGATCAGCCTGGCTAACATGGTGAAACCCCATGTCTACTAAAAATACAAAAATTAGCCAGCATGGTGGTGTCTGCCTGTAATCCCAGCTACTCGGGAGGCTGAGGCAGAAGAATTGCTTCAACACAGGAGGCAAAGGTTGCAGTGAGCCAAGGTCACACCACTGCATTCCAGCCTGGATGACAGAGCAAGAGTCTGTCTCAAAAAAAAAAAAAAAAAAAAAATCAACAAAAAAAGAAGTTTTTGGCTGAGACAATGGAGTTTTCTAGATATAGGATTATGTCATCTGTAAAACAGTAGTTTGACTTCCTCTCCTATTTGAATACCCTTTATTTCCTTCTCTTGCCTGATTGCTCTGGCCAGAACTTCCAATACTATGTTGAATAGGAGTAGTGAGAGAGGGAAACCTTGTCTTATGCCAGTTTTCAAGGAGAATGCTTCCAGCTTTTGCTCATTTAGTATGATATTGGCTGTGAGCTTGTCACAGATGGCCCTTATTACTTTGAAGTATGTTCCTTCAATACCTAGTTTATTGAGAGTTTTTAACATGAAGCAGTGTTGAATTTTATCAAAGGCTTCTTCTGCTTCTATTGAGATAATCATGTGGTTTTTGTCTTTAGTTCTGTTTATGTGATGAATCACATTTATTGATTTGCATATGTTGAACCAGCCTTGCATCCTAGGAATGAAGTCTACTTGATTGTGGTGGATAAGCTTTTTGATGTGCTGTGGGACTTGGTTTGCCAGTATTTTGTTGAGGATTTTTGCATTGATATTCATCGAGGATATTGGCTAGAAGTGTTCTCTTTTTGTTGTATCTATGCCAGGTTTTGGTATCAGGATGATGCTGGTCTCATAGAATGAGTTAGGGAAGAATCCCTCCCTTTCAATTTTTTAGAATAGTTTCAGTAGGAATGTACCTGCTCTTCTTTGTATCTCTAGTAAAATTTAGCTGTGAATCCTTCTGGTGCTGGGCTTTTTTTTTGTTCGTTGATAGGTTATGTTTTACTGCCTCAATTTCAGAACTCACTGTTGGTCTATTCAGGGATTCAATTTCTTCCTCCTTCAGACTTGGGAGACTATATGTGTTCAGGAATGTATCCATTTCTTCTGTATTTTCTAGTTTCTGTTCCTAGAGGTGCTTATAGTATTGGTGGTTGTGTGTATTTCTGTGGAGTCAGTGGTGATATCTTCCTTATCAGTTCTCAGTATATTTATTTGAATCTTCTTTCTTTTTTCTTTGTTAGTCTAGCTAGTTGTCTTTTGATTTTATTTTTTTTCAAAAAACCAGCTGTTGGATTTATTGAATTTTTGAAGGGTTTTTCATGTCTCATCTCTTCAGTTCAGCTCTGATCTTGGTTATTTCTTGTCTTCTGCTAGCTTTGGGGTTTATTTGCTCTTGATTCTTCAGTTCTTCCTTTTTTTTTTTTTTGATGGAGTTGGAGTGCAGTGGCACTTCATTTTGAGCCTATCTTTGTCTTTGCATGGAAGTGAGTCTCTTGAAGACAGCATGCTGATGGGTCTTGGTTCTTTTTCCAGCTTGCCATTCTGTGTCTTTTAATTGGGGCATATAGTTAATTTATATTTAAGGTTAGCATTGTTACATGTGGATTTGATCCTGTCATCATGATGTTAGCTGGTTATTTTGCAGACTTGTTTATGTGGTTGCTTCATAGTGTCACTGGTCTGTATGCTTCAGTGTATTTTTGTAGTGGCTGGTAACAGTCTTTCCTTTCTGTATTTAATGCTTCCTTCTGGAGCTCTTGTAAGGCAGATCTGGTGGTAAAGAATTCCCTCCACATTTGCTTTTTTGAAAAGGATCTTATTTCTCCTTTCTTATGAAACTTAGTCTGGCCAGATATGAAATTCTGGGTTGGAAATTCTTTTCTTTAAGAATGTTGACTATTAGCTCCCAATCTCTTCTGGCTTGTAGGGTTTCCACGGAGAGGTCTGCTGTTAGTCTTATGGGCTTCCCTTTGTAGGTGATCTGACCCCTCTCTCTGGCTGCCCTTAACATTTTTTCTTTCACTTTGACCTTGGAGAATCTGGTGATTATGTGTCTTGGGGATGATCTTCTCATGGAGTATCTTACTGGGGTTCTCTGTATTTCCTGAATTTAAATGTTGGTCTGTTTTCTAGGTTGGGGAAGTTTTCCTGGATAATATCATGCAATATGTTTTCCAACTGGTTCCATTCTCTCTGTCTCTTCCAGGTCCCAAATCAGTCACAGATTTGGTCTCTTTACATAATCCCATATTTATTGGAGGTTTTGTTCATTCCTTTTCATTCTTTTTTCCTTATTCTTGTCTGCCTGTCTTATTTCAGAAAGATAGTCTTCAAACTCTGAGATTCTTTCTTCCACTTGGTCTATTCTGCTATTAATACTTGAGATTGCATTGTGAAGTTCTTGTAGTATATTTTTCAGCTCTATCAGGTTGGTTGTATTCTTCTCTAAACTGGCTATTTTGGCTGTCAGCTCCTGCATTGTTTTATCATGAGTTTTAGCTTCTTTGCATTGGATTACAACATGCTCCTTTAGCCCAGCAAAGTTTTTTTAATCCACATTCTGAAGGCTAATTCTTCATTTCAGCCACTTCAGCCTCAACCTGGTTCTGAGCCCTTGCTGGAGAGGTACTGCGGTCATTTGGAGGAAAAGGGACCCACGGGTGTTTTGAGTCTTCATTGTTTTTGCACTGATTCTTTCTCATCTTTGCAGGCTTATCTACCTCTGATCTTTGAGGTTGTTGACCTTTGGATGGGGTTTTTGTGTGTGTTTTGTTGTTGCTGTTGTTTCCTGTTTGTTTTTAACTGTCAGGTGGGTCTGCTCCAGACTCTGTTCATCTTAGTTTTTCCCATACCAGGAGGTATCACCACTGAAGCCTTCAAAACAGCAAAGATGGCAGGTTGCCCTTTCCCCTGGAAGCTCTATCCCAGGGGAGTACTGACTTGTTGCCAACTGGAAGGCACCTGTAGGAGGTGGCCGGGGACACCAGTTGGGAGGTCTCACCTTGTCAGGAGGAACATGATCAAGGACCCGCTTAAAGAAACAGGCTGGCTACTTTGTGGTAGAGCAGCTGTGCTGTGTTGGGGATTCCTTTAGTCCCTGATCAGTTTGGGCTCTCAAAGGCCCACAGACTGGACAAGCTGAGATGCCTGAATAGTCAAGGTGGCAATCTGCCCTGCTTCACTGCCCCCCACCCCCCAGCACTCTGATCCAGGGAGACATTAGAACTATATAGAATACAGGTGGTGGTGGCTGGAGACTGGCTGGGAGGACTTGCCCTATGAGGAGAAATAGAACAGGGTCATGCTTAAAGAAGTAGCCTGGCCATGTCTGGACAAAACAGCCATGCTGTGCTGGGGAACAGCATCTGATCTTGTTGGCTTGAACTCTCCAAAGCATGCAGGCTGAAATGGCTGAGTCCTCCAAACAAACAAGGTGGTGACCCACCCCTCTCACCTCCCAAACACACACACACACACACACACACACACACACTTCATCTCAGTGAAAGATCAGAGCTCTGTTCATGGATTAAAGGCAGGGTGGCTGGAGTCCCTGACTGGGAGGTTGGGCCCAGTGAATGGATCGAATCCTGCTTCAGGAAGCAGTCTGGCCACATTCTGGTAAAGCAGCTGTGCTGTGCTGTAGGGACCCTTCCTTGTCTGAATCATTTGGATTTTCTAAAGCCCTCAGGCTAGAACTGCTGAGTTGGCCAAACAGCAGAGATGGCAGCCCACCCTTCTCCCAGGGCTGCATCCCTTCTCAGGCAGGCTCTACCCTGTTGCCAGATGCTGGCTGTAATTTTAAGCCAGTGAGTCTTATCTTGTGAGGTACCTTGAAAGTGGGGCCTGCAGACTGACCTTGCTTGGTCCCCTGGATTCAGCCTCCTTCCTAGGGGTATGCATGACTTCCTGCCTTGTCTGAGCTGCAGACACCCTTGCTAGGAATCCCAGAGCTGGAGTATGTAAAGCACCTGGGTCTCTCTGTGCATTCCTGAGAAGCTGCTGTGTGGACTTCACATAGCTCTGTGCGTTGGACCCAAGGCCCTAGTGGGGAGGGCCCATGAAGGGCCCTGATCCATGGATTGCAAAGATCATGGGAGAAGCATAGTTTTGGGGGTCACTCACCACTTCCCTTGGCTGGGGGTGGGGGTTCCCCTGGTGCCACAGACCCACCCTGCTTTACTTCCTTCTCCATGGGTTGAGTTGTTTCCCTGATTAGACCCAAGTGGGTACCTGGATATTTTGGTTGAAGGGGTGGAAGGTGCTGTATTCACTTGGCCCTTTCCTTCCTCTCTGTGAGGACCACGGACCCCTGCTGCTTCTAATCGGCCATCTTGGCCGTATCTCCCTCTTATTTTCTTCTTCTTCTTCTTCTTCTTTTATTGTTTAGTTCATTTTAATTTTAAGAGTTCTTTGTATATTTTGCATAACAAGTCCTTATCAGATATGTCTTGCAAATACTTCCTCCTAGTCTGTGGCTTGTCTTTGCTTTCTCTTGGCCGTGTCTTTCACAGAGCAGAAGTTTTTAATTTTAATAAGTCTAGTTTATCAATTATTGTGCCTTTGGTGTTGTATCTAGAATGAAATAACCAAATTTAGATTTTCTCCTATGTTATCTTTCAGGAGTTTTTATAGTTTTGCATTTCACATGTCTGTTTATGATCCAATTTGTGTTAATTTTTGTGAATGGTATAGAAATCTGTGTCTGGATTCATTTTTTCTTTTTTGTATGTGATATCCTGTGATATCTATTTGTTCCAACACCATTTGTGGAAAAATAATATCTTTTCCCCAGGGAATGCCTTTGCTCCTTTGTCAAAGATCAGCTGACTATCTATATTCATCTGGGTCTATTTCTGGGCTCTCTATTCTGTTTCATTGATCCGTCTATTCTTTCTTCAATACCACAGTGTCTTGATTACTGTCAGATTTATAGTTAAGCCTTAAAGTTGGGTAATGTTAGTCCAGCAACTTTATTCTCTTCAATATTGTGTTGGCTATTCTGGGTCTTTTGCCTCCCTATATAAATTTTACAATCAGATTGTCCAACTTGCTGGGATTTTGATTGGTATTGCATTGAATCAACAGATCAGGTTGGGAAGATCTGACTTCATTTTAGTTTAATTTCCATTTCTATGAGTACTAATTAAGTAGAATACGTCTTCATGTGCTTCTTAGTCTTTTGGTTTTCTTTCTTGTAAATTACTTTGTCATATCCTTTGCCCATTTTATTCTGGGGAACCTATCTTTCTTTAGTTGCTTTGCAGGATTTCTAATTGCTTTGCAGAATTTCTACTCTGTATGTTGGTCTCTCATTAATTTTACATTTTGCAAATATCTTTCCCCCAGTTTTGGTCTGTTAACTTTATTCATCATTTTGTTCACTTACTAGAGATCCTTCGTTTTACTTTAATCAAATTCATAAATTTTTTACTTTATGGTTTGTATCTTTGGGTTTTGTTTAAAAAGTTCTTTTTTCTTATAAGTTACAAAGATATTTTCCTACATTTTCTCCTATTAACTTGATAGTTTTATTTTTACATTTAGATATTTAATACCCCGATGACCACTTTTGGTCCAGGAGTTACTTTGTTTTTCTTCATGTAGTGACTCAATTTTTCCTGTACTGACTCTAAAATAATGAATTCTTTCCTATTTGGTTTGTGGTGCCACCCAAATTGGAAATAAAGTGAATATGTTTCTAGATCTGACTCTGAGCAGATCTGTGTCTGATTCTGAGCATTCTCTCTGGTTGCTTTGGTCTATATGCCTGTTCTTGAAGTGCATGGCACACTTTTTTTTTTTTTTTTTTTTTTTTAGAGAGAAAAGGACAAAAAAAGAAACAGCAAAAGAAAGAAAAAAAAGAATGAAAGAGAGAAAGAAAGAGGAAGAGAAAGAGGGAGAGAGAATGGGATTTTGTTTTATTGCCCAGGCTAGAATACAGTCTAAAAATGCGTATTAAAAACCTCTTTTATGCCAATAATTGTGTTTAACAATGGAGACAGGAAGGAATAGGGGATGAAAATAACAAATAAGCAGCCAACCAATATTTTATT
>CAUYQU010038147.1:0-41395 GCA_963574635.1 Cheracebus regulus | reverse complement strand
CTTTTCCAATAGTTTTTTTTTTTTTTTTTGTACTTTAGGTTCTGGGGTACATGTGCAGATGGTGCAGGATTGTTGCATAGGTACACACATGGCAATGTGGTTTGCTGCCTCCATCCCCCCGTCACCTACATCTGGCATTTCTCCCCATGTTATCCCTCCACGATCTCCCCACCCCCACCTTCTGTGCCTCCCTTGCCCCCCTCCCCGCAACAGACCCCAGTGTGTGATGCTCCCCTCCCTGTGTCCATGTGTTCTTATTGTTCAGCACCCGCCTATGAGTGAGAAAATGCAGGGTTTGATTTTCTGGTCATCAAGTAAGTTTTAAAGCTGGATTCAAGCCAAGGGCCTCTGGCTACAAACAGTCCTTCTTTAAAGCAATGACACTAAGCTAAAATAGCTGATTTTGACCCCTTGAATAAGCCATTTATTTGTAGCTAGTACAAGCCACTTGTTAAGCAATAGTTTTTCAACTGGGTATTTGGGAGCCATCTAAATACAGCTTCTGTGCATCAGCAGAGAGCTGTCAGGGTTTGAATCTTCAGGTTTCCTGTCTCACATTATTGAGTCAAAACCAATCACATGTTAGAAAATAATCAACTCCACTTAGGAGAAAGCCAACTGAGCACAGGCCCTTAGGAAAGAGATGAGTAAATACTTCCGATAATTAGACACAAAGTCTGAAATTAGCAAAGTTTTCTGAGAAATTTTGAGATGTTAGGAAATCCTTAGAACTATAGAATTGCTTTTCTGCAACCACTTACCTTCCCATTCCCTCCCCCAAGCACATACCCATCAAGCAACGAAATGTCCATGAGATCTGAGTTCTGTTGACAAACCAGCAGCAGTAAATGCTAGCCCACAGGATGCCACTCTCTGTGTTGGGTGGCCTTGGGTCTCCACTGGGAAACACAGTTCCCTCAAGTGACAAGAGCGTTGCCTTACAATCATGAGTGTTAAAAATAGATGTGTACATGCAAGAGGAACAACCATGGGAAGTGGTTTTTGGCATTTCCTGTGGTCATATGTGCATCTGTTACCTACCAACTGATTTCTAGAATGTGATTACAGATAGCTTACAGTAACAATTTTTATACCAAATGCCTAACTGATAAAAACATATGACTCTTCAGAAATACACATGCAAAGTGTGGTGAGGAATTGAAGAAATGATCAGCATGATTCAGAGCCTAAAATAAAATAAATCAGCCCAGGTTACATGATTAAATATTCCATGTCCTCCTTCCCTCCTTCCACTTTTGATCTATACACTTTCCATCAGTGATCTCATTCAGAACCATGGAATTCAGCACCATCATTACCCTGATAATACCACAGCTTTCTCTCCAGCCCTAGACCTCTCCATTGAGCTTTAAGCTTGTATAGCCGACTCCACCTTGATATCTTCAAATGATTGTCCAATAAGTATCTCAAACTTGACATAAACAAAACAGAACTTTGTGGAGATTTCTTCCCCAAAAGCCTGTTTCTTTCCTATTCTTCCTCAAATGAGTAAATAGTACCATCATTCACCCAGGTTCACATACATACCTCTAAGAATCGTGTTGATCCCAACTTTTTTCTCATAACCAATCCAACAGCAGGTCAAACCACATGTCTCCACATCCATGACTTCCCTTCAGATCCAAGCCTCCTCCGTCTCTTGCCTGAATTACTAAAATAGACCTGCTTTTACTCCTGATTCCTGGCAACCCATTCTCCCCTGTCAAACCCCTCCATCTTCCGCCACACTTAGGAAAAAGAAGTGCCTTACAGAAGCCAGCAATGCCATACAGAATCTAGCCTCTCCCTTCCTGTCTCACTTACCTCATTCCACTCCACAGATACCCAGTGTGCTTATTTCTGTTCCTCAAACATACCAAGCTTATCCCTTAGAGAATTTGCTTCTTCCTCTCCCTGGAATGCTCTTAGCCCAGATCCTCATATGACAGGTTTCTCCTTTGTCATTAAGGCTTCATTTCAACAGTCCTCTCTCAGGCCTTCCCTGAACACCCAAATCTATATTGTTCCTTCTACCCTTCGGTCACTATCACATGTATAACATTACCAGGTGTTATTTTGAACATAGCTCCTTTTCATCAGCTGAAATTATCTTTTCTTCTTCTTAATTTTTGGTCTCCTCCATTAGAATGTCAACTCTTGAAGTCAGGGACCTTGTGTGCCTAGCTCTTGAATGAATTCCTAAAGCCTGTTGAATAAACCCCTGACTGACTTAGTAGATATGGATTGAATAAATCCTTGACTTACTTAGTAGATATGGATGAAAGCTGTGTGTGACTGTTGACTCAGGTAGAATGAGGCTGCATTACACCAAATGAGAAAATCATTGTGTATTTGATCTCTGCCTCATCTGGAAATTTCTTCTAGAAAGAGAAGAGAAGAGTTCATCTAGGACTACCAGAGCAGTGACAACTTCTGATAAGTAGGGGCAGTTTAGTCACAGACTTGATCCAACTTGCTTCTTCAGGTTCCCAGATATATAAATAATCAGAAAGCCCATCACAGATGTATGTTTTCATTTATTCTGCAAATAATTGAGAGCCTACAAAATACAAGGATTGTGGTAGGTAGCAAGAATTCAGTAGTAAATGAGACAAAAATAGTCTCTGCTCTTGTGGAACTGGGAGTCTGATGGAGGAGACATATAGTTAAAAAGTAACAAGCTGAGGCGGGTAGATCACCTGAGGTCAAGAGTTCAAGAACAGCCTGACCAACATGGAGAAACACCGTGTCTACTAAAAATACAAAATTATCCAGGCATGGTGGCGCATGCCTGTAATCCAGCTACTTGGAAGGCTGAGGCAGGAGAATGCCTTGAACCCAAGAGGCAGAGTTTGTGCTGAGCTGAGATCGTGCCATTGCACTCCAGCCTGACAACAAGAGCAAGACTCAGTCTCAAAAAGAAAAAAAGGAATTGCAAAAATAAATATTTATTTTGTGATGAGATCCAGGAGAAAAGTACAGGATGCTATGAGAGAGCAGGAACAGTTCTTCCTGCGTGGGGGCAGTTCTTCCTGAAGAACTGCCATGCTGTGTTGACATTAAGGCAAACTCACAGAAAAGAAGAACCACGACCAGGCCAACCTTTGATCCTGTCTTGTCTCCCTTCGCCTTTCCTCTACTGCCACTCCCTTTACTAGAAAGGTGATGTTCCCTATAAGAGCAGTACAAGGCTGGGCATCCCCACTGCATCTAACAATCGGTCCCGTAGGACTTGCCTGCAGCAGCATGAGGAAAAAGTAGCTGACCCACTTGAGCAGATTCTCTGTGATATGCTCGCCTTTGTCCTTCCTCCTACCCACTAAAAGCCAGCACGTAGCCAAGAACTTATCCCAGTCAGGAACAATGCCACCATGACTACTAGTAGAATTGCTTTATCATCATCCTCTTTGGTTAGCATTGACTTAGAGCTTCATTTGTACCACTGAGTTCCCTGTGTCCTAAGCATTTGATTTCCTGAACTCCTTCCAGGTTCACTCATGTTGTGGTACCTGCAACTATTCATGTCCCTTTACAGATGAGAAAACTGATACGCAAAGAATTAAAGTAATGTGCCAAAGGTCACATGAGAAAGTGACAAGCTCAGAGTTAAAACCCAGGTCTGTCAGCCCACTCTCAGTCCCATACTATGCCACTTCTCTATGGTAGAAATCAACAACTAGAACCTTCTCTAGAGCAATCTGATCAGCTCAGGAAGCTGAATTAGGTATATGTTATGATCCCAGGATATGTGACATATTCGAGATGAAAGGGAAGCCTCACACATGTTCAAGGCTTTGTGTTGTGTGATTTTACTGGATGTGAACCCTTTAGGGTATCTGTTCACTAGTTACATTTTGTACTTTCAAGGCACAGTGTACTTTGAAGATAAGACCTTATTAATTCTCAGAACATTTATTGGTCAGAAACCATCGTGATCATTTTGCAGATAAGGCAACTGAAGCATGGAACTGACAAACCAACATAGTTCAAGTCTCGTAAGTTACATCAAAAGCCAATGACAGACTGCAACTCCCATCTTACATGCCTTTGGCTGGTCACCCAGTACCTCCAAGTTTCAGCTTCCTCATCTGCAGCATGAGGGACCCAGGTCAGGGCTTCTCTATAAACATCCTTTTCCCCAAATTCACATCACTCGATGTTGGTTATGGTGGTCACCAGTTAGCCCTGCCTGCCCAACAACTGTGCTCTCTTCTTTTGGTGCCCCTTGTCTATGTGGGAAACCATCCTCTTTTGATAGTCCAAGCACAGCTCCAAGGCCAGGGGAGGGCAGGACCCATTCATTGATACCTGTCCTGCATCCACAGGAGGAAAAGTCATTTCCCAAAGAAAAATCATGGCTTCACTAACCTAAGCAAGGGGCACGGATGCTCAGTGTAAAACCCACCCATGTCCACCATGAGGGACTGCTCTTCAGTATGCTGGACAACTTAAGCTTTCTCCAAACCTGGATTCAAGAGGCCCTATGCCTGGGTTTGGTATGATGAGGGCCCTTTAAACCGGAAGCCAGGAAGAGCATCCCAGAAGAAGACAGGATCTAAGTGTGGAGTTGAGCAACTTGTGCAAGGAGGCCACTTGGCTCTTATTCCAAATTTCCTTCTATCCCCACTGCTCCTCCGCTCCAAAGTCTGTCCCACATGGCTATGTTATTCCGTTATGAAAGGAAGATTTGCTTTTTATTTTTTAAACTTTCCAAATGACAGTTGTTAATAAGAAATATCTTTAAGGTTTCCTATTATATTGAGAAATGAAGAAAAAAACATGGACAATTTAAGGCCATTTAGAAGAGAGGAAGAAAAGATATGAAACAAATGGGACACCAATAATAAAGAGTGTGTCAGATTATGGAAGAAAATAGCAATGGTATCCCTCTGGACCAGAGATCTCAAAGGTGGCCTGAGGACAGATTTCAGCTATCCTATATGTTTTATTTAACCAATACACTTTGTCTTTTTAACTTTGAATTAATTGTCAACATTTAAAAACTGAAATATTTTATATAAAATGATTTCACACGTGAGCATCAGCTAGAATTAAGGAATAGGCACTCCCTCTGGACACCGTAAGTACTCTCTGTTCTCTGTGTCTCTCAAAGAGTACTCTTCACTGACATGAACTGCTAGTGCCCGTAGCCATCTGAATTTTGCAAACTCTGATTTAGAAAGTTCTACAGCAGTAGCAGCAGCTGCAGGCAAGAGCTAATGTAACTATTTCCCTGAGCTTTCGGGCTCACCCCAGAACGTGAGCTGCTCCAAATAATGTTATAGGAACCTGCATCATTTATCTTGTCTTGCTTTGTCAGCTCTGGCTTTGAGGAAGGGAACCTAAATCAATACTCAGGCTAGTTGGAGAAAAGGTGGGTTTACATCTCACTTAGGCATCGGATGTCAGAACCGGGAGTTTAACATGAGCAGCTTGAAGGAAGGTAAGTCAGTGAGGCTGAGATGGAATAAAGGAACTCTGCCAGGCAGGGGGTCCAGCCAAATTCTAGAAACTGCCAAAGTAGAAGAAAAGATACTGGTGAAAATACTGAGTCTCATGCAGGAACCAGAGAATAACACCGAAAAACAACAAGATAGGTGTCTGAAATGTTTGTACCCAGTCAAGCAAGGGTTTAGATGTTCATTTATGAATGCATTAAACAATTTAGATAGTAGGTAAGTTTTAGGTCACAGAATTTATTTTATTTTAGTTTTCAACAAATGATTATTCCTTCATCCACGTATTTATTCAACAAATATGTACTGAATATGTTCTGTACATCAGGCCCAGTCCCAAGCACTGAATGGCTATGCATGAGACACAAGCAAATGTTGTTTTAACTTACTTGATTGTGTTTATTTGTTTTCATATATATTGGTGTAAATTTTGGTCTAAGTCTACCCTAAATCTCTCCCATATGACAATAAAGTCCTGGAATAGTCATTTCAGGGGCTGAATCAGAGTAGCCTTTGACACAGATAGCAGACTTCCAGCATGGAAGGAAAAGGCATTCAATCAGTAAAAAGCATTTGAGCACCACCCCGTATTTGTTTGTTTATAAATGAGATACATATACCAGTGTACTTTGGACATTATAAAATATACAAAGGAAATGTTCAATTTGGAAATAATGAGATGTGTTATTTTGTTGTATTTATTATTTTCAAAAATAGAAATTCTAGTATTTATCTTCCACTCTGAAACTAATTGTTGTATGTACTTCCTGAGGTGTGTCACCCCATGGTGGAGACCACTGGATTAGGCTGCCAGATTCTAAAATTGTCATAGGGCTCTATGGTGATTAGATGTTAGCATCAACAGGGATTTGGACCTTTTTCATGGATCCAATTAAGTGGATGAGGGGTTGCTGGCTCAGGACCTTTCCAAGGCTGCTGAAGTCCCTCACATGGAGAGGTCACCTTGTGATCAACAAAATGTAAACCTGCTTATGGAACATGACTGCTTGTAGCCCTTGAGAGGCTTTGCATGTACCATGAGGCACAGGACCCTCAGGGTATCCTCCAAGGTTGGTCTCTGTCGCCATGCTTCCTCAGCCCACCCCTATTGATTGCCTCACTCCACTCCGGACCTCCTTCCGATACTTCAGGGGCACAGAGGATTTTTACGGCATTGAAACTACTCTGTATGAAACTATAATGGTGCACACATGCCTTTATACATTTGTTTAAACCCATAGACTGTACAATGCCAAGAGTGAACTCTGATGTCAACTCTGGACTCTGGGTGATAATGTGTGAATGCAGGTTCATCCGTTGTAACTAATGTACCACTTTGGTGGGGGGTGTTAATAATGGAGGAGGCCATGCATGTGTGGGACCCAGAGGTATATGAGAAATATACCTGTACCTTCCTTTCAGTTTTGCTGTTAACCTAAAGCTGCCTAAAATATTAATTATTCTACTTAAAGAAAATATTAAATAATAAAAATAATGTTCAATGATGATAAACAAGCTAAATAAAAATAGGAAAACAGAAGTAATACTATAACATAGTAACACATTAGAAATATGGGTCATCAATATTTATATAATGGTTACTTTTTGTTAGGGACCATTTCAGAAACTTTACATGTATTAACACATTTAATTCTTACAACCACCCTTATAAGTTAGGTTCTATTATTATCCCCATTTTATAGACAAGGAAACTGAGATACATATTGAGTTCATAAGGTGCCCACTGTCTCATGTGTAAGTGACAGAGTCAAAATTCCAGCCCAGGGCCCCTAGCTCCTGCCTCCAAGATCTTAACCACTGTACTGTACTAGCATGTTTAATAAAATGAAAATATATTCACATATTGTGACATCTGTTCTTTCAAAGAGCAAATTCATTTTCACACATGATCCATAAGGAGCTTAATTCCAAATTTTAATTATTGTGACGTTAAGAAAGAGCTATTAATATTTGAGAATAAAGAGGTGCCTTGAAAAGGAATGACTGTCCTAACTTTCTGTTGCTGACAAAGCTGGTCCCGCCCACCCACCACCACCCAAAAAAAATGTCTTTCCCTCTTCAGTGCCAGGAAGCCAATACACAGAACAGAAAGAAAGCATTGAGCAGTACCAGCTTCATTCAGTGGCCATGAAATTGAGAAGTGGGAGCTTAGCTCACAAATCACCTTCTCAGCTTGTGAAGGCCAGGAAGGCACAGACACAGGGCGTCTCTAATGACAGGTTCAGGGATTAAAAGCAAAGAGAGGAATATTCACATCTTTTCTGAAAATGGGCGGAAAACTCAGAACTAGAGTTGCCGCCTTCCTTTTTGTCATTTTATGGTTTCTTCTGGTCATTGTCATGGTGATTGTCAACTATCATGGTGCTCATGGGAATGTCATTTAGCATGGAAATTCGATTATAATGAAGTTCCAGGTTCTTCAGAAGTCAATGAACTGCCATCTTGGATCCAACAAGTCTCAGTCAATTGGGTCACAAGGGGGAACTTTTGACCTCAGGCATCCTGTTTCCTAAAGATAAGCGAGTTAAAGCAGGGTAGACATTGACCTAGTCACATGAGCATTACACTGGATAATATTTCTAGTGGTGTAGATGAATGCCACCCCAATATTATAGCTCTTCATAGAAGAAGATTCATTTACTCAGCAAATTTGTATTTTATGTTTGTCAGGTATGAGGCATTGCTAGGAACAGGGGATTCATCAATGATTCAAATAGGCATAGTTCCTGCCCTCAAGAAGCTTATAGTTTGGTAGAGGAAACAGACAATAAACACATAACTCCTCATTAGTTACCACTGTGAAAGGAGTTAGAGAAGAAACATCAGGGTACAGTAAGCAGAAAGGTCAGCCATGCTTAGTCAGTGAGATAAGGTTGCCTCTTGCCCTCTACTGGTGAGCATCTCGCTGAGTGCAGGGAGGATATAGAGACTGAACCTCAGTCCCCAGCATGTGTTTGATCCATTGGCTAGAGAGGTAACTTCTTTTGATCCAATCCTGCCACCCCACACCAGTTGTGTGACCTTGGGCAAGTTATAGCATCTCTCAGTGCCTTCACTTTCACATCTGTAACATGTATAATAGTAACACTCATCGCATTAACATATCGTGAGGATTACATTAATGTATTGTGAGGATTAAAGAGGAAATAATCTATAGCAATATGAACTGTGCCTAGAAGGTAGTCAATAGTAAATAAGTATTTACTACTATCATTATTATAAATAGTATAATAATATTTTCTTAAAACTAGAGATCTGAATCTAATAAAATTGAGAAAATATTAAATAGAATAAAACTATGCATATAATTAATACTAAATAGAATAAAATTGGAAAGATCTGCTGGAGTGGCTCTCCTAAAAAATGTCCCCATGTCTCTTCATGGTCATCCTGACTCAGAATTCCCAGTCAGAGAGATAAGAGTCTATTTTGGCTCTTCCTTGAAACTTAATCAAGTGTAGCTGGTGTTTTAGACGTTGTATCCTGATGTTTTACCTCTTAATGAAGTGATTTAGGGTTTTTAGGAAGGGTCTTGGATTCTCCTCTGTCTTTTGCTAATTGTTGATGTATGATTATTAAGTGATTGTAGCCGTCATTAGAATTCTATATATTTACATGTAAATCTAAAATATTTATAACTTTAGTATTTAGAACTACTTTAAAACAAAACCATGTATAACCCTATCCATATTCTTTCAGTTTCATTATGGCTGGGTCATATGTTGCCTTGAATTTTACCTTTTACTTGCCCAGCTTCTGGATTTCCAGTATCAGAAAATGAATGAGAGGTTCATATTTTCCATACTAAATAGAAAAAGTAATAATGGAGTGAAACTGCCTCAGAGATTCACCCTTCCTTCCAGTGTGGTGTCTCAGCAAGTTCCCAGGCATATCACAAGACGGGAAGGATGGGGAAATACTCACCTAAGGCACTTGCAAGGAGATAAGAAGGGGAGGGCAGAGGGAGTTGGTCACCATGCTTGAACAAAGAGAGAAAAATATTTACACCTGTCATGAGTCATCATGTAAAGTATCCAGCATGCTCAGGGGACCTCCTGAACTTTGAAACTTGGATTTAGTCCAGACATTAAATATGGAAAGGCACTCTTTATGCAACACTTTCATCACCACCTCCATTGTGCCTCTTTCATCTCAGTTAAGAGAGACAAGACAGGTTCTTGTAAGGGCTGCCTGTAATTGCCATGCTAACCAAACTCTTTACATGGAAATTAGGAATCCCATATAGAATTCCAGAATCAAAGGGCCTGTGGATATGGTAATCAAGAAAATGTCTTTATATCCACAATATTATGCCCATATGGTTATGATTCCATCTGGATGCAAATTCTAATGCCATTCTTTCATGAGATGTTTAATAGTGCTCAATATTATTGGCTGTTTAGTAAGCAATAGAATTAGACTTCTGATTATAAGAGGTCATGCCACTGGCCATGTGAGTGACCAGAAAGATGGCTTATAGGGATTCTAGAAAACACACACACACACATGCACACACACATGCACACACACACACGTACACATACACATATACACTCCTCAGATAACTCTTTAAAAATCACTTACATTCCTGATGAAGAGGCTACCTACCACTTCTAAACTACTAGGTGTCATGTGGACAGATGTGTCCTTAGCAGCTAAGCTCATGCCATCCCTTCCCAGAAAAGGAGATTAGAATCCCACGAAAAAAGAAGATTATGCCCTCCTAGGAACTATAGTCCATCCTCTCAAGGTTTTTTACCCTTTAAGCAAATCCTCCCCACAAAAGAAAGATACGTTTTCTTGTATTTTCAGTTAAGTTGACTATTTATCCACATTTCCTGCTGATGAGTCATTTATGCAGTTTACTGAAAAAATAAATAAATTGGGCACTAAAGCACTGCAAAATTAGGGTTCAAAGACGCAAAACTGACGCAAGCATAAAATAGGTATGGGTTAAGAATTTAATCAGCAAATAGATCAATCAGCACACTAGGACAATACTCACACAGAGGCTGGGTTTGTTTTACTCTTTTCCTGGGGATCAGCACAGCCAGCCTGTCTGGAGCATCTCTGTTGGTTTTGCTCATCAGATACTTGTAAACAGAGCAAACGCAGATACTGGGTCAAGAAACCAAACCCCACATGCCTAGAATCTGTGTTAGGAAGGATCTTGGCTTGCTCTTGTGATGCCTGTGTAAAAGTTGCACTGTTTGTCTGTCAATAAAAAGCCTGAGTTGAGCAGAAGATCATAGGAAAATGGAGCAAATGCACCATGTTTACAATGTGCAAAGGCAGAGAGAAGCACCAGTCCTCAGCGTGAGTTTGTTGGTTACGAACATAGGGGAGCAGATTGGAAATCCCCATAGACCTCTAAAGTGGCTGGGTCAGCCAGACATGTTGGCTCATGCCTGTAATCCCAATTCTTCAGGGGATTGAGGTGGGAGAATTGCTTGAGCCCAGGAGTTCAAGATTATAGTCAGCTGTGATCACACCCCTGCACTGCAGTCCAGGCAACAAGGCGAAATGCTGTCTTTTTTTAAATAAACAATTCAAATGTAAAAGTGGCAGGGTCTATGCTCCATATACAGATTCATTTGCCCTCTTCTTCTCAAGAACTCATCTGGCTGCAAAACTGGAGGTTGATTGTTACTTTTATTTCTTCTTCTGGATGCAATTTTAACCAACATTAGAAAGATCAACCAGAGACAGATATCCACATACACACAGTTGCTTCACTAAAATATCTAGGATAGTTGAAGCTGTCACCAAGGAACTTTAGAAATGGATACTAATAACATGTACTTAGTGAGCATGTGCTAGACACCACATATATTACCTGTGTTAATTAATCCTCAGAACAATGGAAGAGTTACCATTATGATTCTCAACTCATAGATGATGAAAATTAGACATAACTTGGCCGATATACACAGCAAATAAAGGGTGGCCCATCTTGACTCCAAGTTCAAGGTCTTAGCCACTACTATGCTGTCTCCCTTTGAAGATGAATCAAGCATACCTGCACCATATCCAGCTGGTTGTATTATCATATCCAACCCTTCTTATTTTGTAAAGAACAAATTCTCCAAATTAAAAGTCTCTTAATACCACCGTAAAACCACAAGCCATAAAGTACACCTTTGAATTGTCATGTACATTTTCTTTAATGAACAGAGAAAACTTTGAAACTTGGTTCAGTTGTTTGAAACAATGACCTCCACATGTTGCCTAACCTAACAGGTGAAGTGACACAGTCATTGTATAGCCCCAATTCTTTATCTGCTATTACAGCCTCCAGCGTTTAACAAACTGTCACAATGCAAATCCCACAAGGTTCTCTGGAGCTCACACAGTTCTGCATCCACCAAGCACTGAGCCACGTTTATTATGTATGTTCATACTGGTCTCAGGTGCCCCAGGTGTCTTGGCTTCCCTGAAGGGAACAGACATTCCTGCTCCATTCTTTTTCTCCTTTTACAAAAACTATTTTCAACTACCCGTCTCCATCCACCTGCCCCTACAACCTCATTCTTCTCAAATTTGCATGCTTCAACAAGTGCAATAGTGTTAAACTGCAGTAAAAATTTCACTCTTTCCCAAGTTGGGTGGTGCCTATAACTTCACCAAGGCCTGAGAAAAGAGGATCAGCTTTAAAAGTCAGACTCTGTGTTGTCTCCCTTTCCTTGTCTGCTTGGGCAATGCCTGGTCCCCCACTATTCATAAAGGATGACTAGTGCTGAAAGTAAGATAGGAGAATGACCCACATTAGCCTTTATTTTGGTTTTGGTGTGTTTTGTTTTTGAGATGGAGTCTCACTCTGTTGCCAGGCTGGAGTGCAGTGGCGTGATCTTGGCTCACTGCAACCTCCACCTCCCAGGTTCAAGTAATTCTCTCAGCCTCCCAAGTAGCTGGGACTACAGGCATGCACCACCACACTTGGCTAATCTTTGTATTTTTAGTAGAGATAGGGTTTCACCATGTTGGCCAGGATGGTCTCGATCTCTTGACCTCGTGATCCACTCACCTGGACCTCCCAAAGTGCTGGGATTAAAGGTGTGAGCCACTGCACCCAGCCTGTCTTTATTTTCTAAAGCTAAGTTTAAAATACTAGCAATAGATAATCAAAAGAACTGAGAATTTAACTCTGAGCAGAGCAATTTTTGTCTGATTTTCTTAAACTTCTAAAAAAGTGTCTAAAAATGGAAGTATGCAATAAATGCTGAACAAATACATAAATGATGCATGGGTAAATGAATGAAAATGCTCTTCCCTTCATTCTGTTCCTCTCTGGGTGGCCAACTTCCCTGCAAACTTCAAGCTTTAGCTTAAAGATCAGTTTATCCCAAAAGGCTTTATGTAACTGGTACCCCACCACCACCAAATTAGATCAGTTCCTCCATTCTTTGCTTTTTCTTTCATTATGCCAATCCCTAAAATAATTCATATAACGGTTACTTTAAGTGCTTATTTATTGCCACTCTCCCTTCTAGAATATAAGCTCCCTGATGGAAAGGATAGAGTTTGCCTTGTTCCCTGCTCCACCCAGCATCCAGCAAGTGCTCAGCATCGATTACACACTTGGTGAATATGGTTGAATAAATGACAGAAGCTGCTATACAATGAAGACATAATCTAGAAAGCTCCGTGGACTTCTACAGGCCAGTCCAGAGAGCAGCGTGTGTCCTCATGGTGCACGCAATATACAAAAAAGTTTTAAAATCTCTTGCAGGGGCTTTTCTTCCTGATCTTTTCTTTTTTTATTTTATTTATTTATTTATTTGCTGGACTGTCTGACACAGGTTTCTGTTTCCCGCATGCCCTGAGTGTCTACACTGAGCACAGACTTATTCATGGGCAGCTTCCTGTCACGTGGGAACTCCGGATTTAGTTTTCTGACACAGTCAACAGATTCGAAGGGCCCTCGCCCATCTCTGTTGGTCTGCAGGTTCAAACACTGCTGCCTGCGCAGTTGAGCCCTGGTCCCTCAGTTGCCCTCTCCCACTGTGAGAAGGAGACGGTTGGGTTCTCCACATGCCTGCTACTCCTGGGAATGGGGTGAAGAAGACGGCCACGAGCCTGGCCTGTAAGAGGGCTTTCTGCCAGGGAACCTGGGACAGAGGCCCAGAGTGCTGGTGAGGAGCCTGAACAGGGCACTTAAAGAGCTCATTCCTGGGTTGACATTAAAAGGAGCATCCCCTGGTTCCAGTTCTATTTCCCTCACCATCCACTAATACCCAGCTTTCTCCATGCAGAGAAAGGCTGAACTGTGTCACTAGTATTTAGAAACTCATCTAATTGCATCAAGCCAGAAAGCCCTAACTCTATACTTACTTTCTCATCTGGGTAAGCCCCTTAACAGACTTTAGCTTCAGTTTCCTCACTGTGAAATGGCAATAATACCTACCAGTTGGTGCTGGGATAGGAATCCAGGATTCATAAATAATAATAACAAACAACAATGTGTGAGTGCTACTATGTGCCAGGCATTGTGTGATAAACTCGAGATGTGTTTAATTCCCACAACTCGCTTCTGAGGGAGCATCTCTTATTATTCCCATTTTGATGGATGAGGTAACTGAGGCTGCAGAGAAGTTGTGCACCTGCCTGAGGTCACCTGGCTGGAACGTTATGACGGAATCTGTATGACTTTCCATTACCCCAGAGGTTCTGAGCTCGGACTCAAAAGTCCAATGGTGTAGTTTACAATCCAGCTGCACAGCATACTGGCGGGGTGACCTTCCTCCATTCACGTACTCATTTGGCAGCCTGGCCAAGCAACTCTGTGAAAGGGATCTTCCAGGAAGCATTCTGCTCACCTTGATGAATGCCCAGCCAGGGGACTGGGTTGTAATTTATGGGGAGCTCCATTCAAGGGGAATACAGCCACATTCACAGTTCTTTCATTACCCACCTCCCCAAATTATAAAGGCAGTATTGTAAGGTAGGCTTTTAATGCAGTTCACTCTTCCCCTACACCTCAGGTTGATCTTCTTCCAGACATAAGTAAGTCCTCATGGTGGACTGAATATAAGCAGCTGAATTATAAGTAGCTGAATGTACTTTTTATTATTTATTTATTTTTGAGTTGGAGTCTTGCTGGCTGCACTTTCAGGCTGGAGTGCAGTAATGCGATCTCTCACTGCAGCTTCCGCCTCCCAAGTTCAAGCAATTCTCCTGCCCCAGCCTCCTGAGTAGCTGGGATTACAGGCACGCACAACCACAGCTAATTTTTGTATTTTTAGTAGAGATGGGTTTTCACCATGTTAGCCATGCTGATCTTGAACTCCTTACCTCAAGTGATCCACCCACCTCAGCCTCCCAAAGTGCTGGCATTACAGGCATGAGCCACCACACCCGGCTGAATATACTTTTTCTAACTGCCCTTGTTATTCTGTTTTTCTAAAGAAGACCAAGAAGTGGGCAGGACTTGCTGCTGCCTGCAGAACTGTCCCCTTCTCACTGCCATGACAGGAAAATAAGAGGGTAATACGGTTTGACTGTGTCACCACTCAAATCTCATCTTGAATTGTAGCTCCAATTCCCAAGTATCATGGGAGGGATCAGGTGGGAGGTGATTGATTTGTGGCCAAGGGTCTTTCCCAAGCTGTTCTCACAATAGTGAATAAGTCTTATGAAATCTAATGGTTTAATGATAAGGAATTTCCCTGCACAAGCTTTCTGTCTTCCCTGCTGCTGTGTAAGACATGCCTTTCACCTTCTGCCATGATTGTGAGGCCTCCTCAGCCATGTGGAACTGTAAGTCCAATAGAAACTTCTTTTTCTTTATAACTTACCCAGTGTTTGGTTTGTCTTTATTAGCAGCATGAGAACAGACTAATACAGAAGGCTATTAAGTAAAATTGCCCCTAAGAATCAGACCAGGCTGGGCAAGTGGCTCATACCTGTAATGCCAGCACTTTGAGAAGCCAAGATGGACAGATTATTTGAGGTCAGGAGTTCAAAACCAGCCTGACCAATATGGGGAGACCCCATCTCACCTAAAAATATAAAAGCTAGCAGGGTGTGCTGATGATGCATGCCTATAATCCCAGCTACTTGGTAGACTGAGGCAGGAGAATTGTTTGAATCTGGGAGGCAGAGGTTGCAGTGAGCTGAGATGGTGCCATTGCACTCCAGCCTGGGTGACAGAGTGAGACCCAGTCTCAAAAAATAATAATAATAATCAGACCAAACAGTTAATGCCTACCTGGGTATCTTCTTGGTAAACTATCTGAAATCCAATTTCACCTAGAATTATCAACTTATTTGCTTTCAGAAAGAAGATAGCAACTTCGTGGGACAGATGTATAAATTAGCTCGAATGAGTGATTATTTCACAATGTATACAAATATCAAGTAATATACCTAAAATACATTTAATTTTTATTAGTTTTATCTCAATAAAGCTGAAAAATAAAGAGCAAATTTTTTTTAATTTCTTTTTATTTTTTGAGATGGAGTCTCACTCTCACCCAGGCTGGAGTGCAGTGGTGCAGTCACGGCTCACGGCAACTTCCACCTTCCAAGTTCAAGTGATTCTCGTTTCTCAGCCTCCTGAGTAGCTAGAATTACAGGTGCATGCCACCATGCCTGGCTAAATTTTTTTGTATTTTTAGTAGAGTGGAGTTTCACCATGTTGGTCAGGCTGGTCTCAAACACCTGACCTTGTGATCTGCCCACCTTAGCCTCCCAAAGTGCTGGGATTACAGGCATGAGCCACCGTACCAGGCCAAGAAATTTACTTTTAGTATTGCCAGGTATTTTGAAGCCATGGATATACTGCAGGAAACAGAATCCCACTAGGTTGTTCCAAGCTATGCCGATCCTGCTCACCTGAAAACCAAACTACCTTTTCACTTAAGACCAAGGCATTTCTCCAGCCAGAAGAGAGGCCTTTGTTGAATTTCTAATGGCAAATGAAAAGGAAAGCTTTGGACCAAATCATAATTTTAGGATGATTCTACTTTTAAAACAAATGCAAAAAATGTTTTTCTTCAACATGTTTACAATACAGGGACTACATGGCTGGCACTGTGCTAGATGCTTCATGAGTCATATTTAAATTTTATAGCAAGCAACTGAATTAGAGAATATTCTCATTTGCAGATAAGGAAAGTAAGTAAGGCCCTGAGAGGTCCAGGAACTAGCTCACTATCACAGATCGTATGAGAGACAGACAGGACTCAGATCTAGCTCTGTCAGACCCCAAAGTCCAGTCTCCCTGTATGCCTCACTGAAAACTGAATTGATTTTATCTCTTGAGCTGAGAAGTCCTTGAGCCCCCTCCACATTCCTGACAAGAAATGGCTTCAAAGATTATTTGAACAAGGAGAAGCCGACAATTTAAGTTAATGACAGGAGAGCTCTGTGCACATTTTTGGTTATGTCTGTACAAGAAGGGATGGCTACTGGTGAAAAAGGGAACATTACAGTCTAATAATTGGGTTTATTGTCTGCATGACAACAAGTATAACTGGTTTGACAGATGTTGTCGATGAGCCATATGGGGAAGTAAGAGACCCAGTTTGGTAGTTGAAGCAGCTAGTTAAATTGACCAAACTTTTCACTTTTCAAATTGTCACCGTGATACCATATAGGCAGAGCCAGGAAGCTCAGCTCGAAGGTGTCACATATTTGCATAAGCATTGCTGTGTAACCAACTCATTCCCTAGAACCCTAGGTATGATTTAGAAAAATCAAGTTTGAGGTCTTTTCCCTTTTGGGAATTTTCTGAATGTTGAAGGCCATTTTTTTAAACTATTATTTTAAGTTCAGGAGTACACGTGCAGGTTTGTTGCATAGGTAAACTTGTGGCATGGGGGTTTGTTGTACAGATTATTTCATCACCTAAGTATTTAGCCTAGTACCCATTAGTTATTTTTCCCAATCCTCTCCCTCCTTCTAACCCCTACTCTCCAATAGGCTCAAGTGTGCATTGTTCCCCTCTATGTATCCATGTGTTCTTATCAGTCCACTCCCACTTACAAGTGAGAACATGCAGCATTTGGTTTTCTGATCCTGTGTTAGTCTGCTAAGGATAATGGCTTCCAGCTTAATCCACATCCTTGTAAAGAACATGATCGCATTCTTTTTTGTGGCGGCATAGTATTTTATGGTGTATATGTACCACATATTTTTTATCCAGTCTACCATTGATGGGCATATAAGTTGATTCCATGTCTTTGCTATTGTGAATAATGTTACAGTGAACATATGCATGCATGTATCTTTACAATAGAATGATTTATACCCCTTTGGGTATTGTATTAGTCTGTTCTCATGCTACTATAAAGAACTGCCTGAGACTGCGTAATTTACAAAGAAAAGAGGTTTAATTGACTCATGGGTCTGCAGGGCTAGGGAGGAGCAAAGGGAGAAGCCCCTTATAAAACCATCAGGTTTCGTGAGAACTTGCCCACTATCACTAGAATAGCATGGAGTAAACTGCTCCCATGATTCAATTACCTTCCACTGGGTCCTTCCCTCTATACATGGGGATTATTGGAACCACAATTCAAGATGAGATTTGGGTGGGGACACAGCCAAACCATATCAAGTATATACCAGTAATGTGATTGCTGGATCAAATGGTATTTCTGTCTTTAGGTTTTTGAGGAATTGCCACACTGTCTTCCATAATGGTTGAACTAATTTACACTCCCACCAACAGTGTACAAGCATTAAAGGCCATTTTTATACAGTGTATGCCCAAGGTAGCATTTCAGATGCCATAGGAATTGAAAATGTAACTTTCATGTTTTAGCAAGAGTGATACATGAATATATACTCAGTGTTCAGAAAAAAAAATGCCAGTGATATAGCAACATATACAAGTTAATATCCCTTTTACCCATCCCATTCCCACTCCCAGCATTATTCCTCTTCCTAGAAATAGCTGCTCTTATCAGCTTGGCACACATCCTTCAGTGCTTTTTTTCCATATATTTAGATAGATAGTTGATTGATTGATTGATAGATAAGATACATAGATGGATGGATATGTATGTGTGTAGCATTTTTAAAATCATAATTGACATCAGACTGTATCAATTATTCTGCAACATTCTTTTTTCTTTAACAGTCTCTTTCTTTTCAGTATATAGAACTCTATGTTATTATTTTAAACTGTTGCATGGCATTCTATAGTATACCATAACTTATTTGACCATTCCCCTATAATTAGACATTTGATTATTTAGTTGTTTTTTTTTACTATTACAATGTTATAATCAACTTGCTTATACATTTATCCTTGTGCATTCTTCAGACTATATCTGAAAGAAGATTCCTAGAAATAGAATTGCAGAGTCCAAGAATGTGTATTTTTAACTTTGATAGACAATCTGTCAACTTACTCCCTACCCCTAGAAGAAAAAAAAAGATAATTTCCTCTCTAACCTACAGTATATAAATGAAAATGAAAATTTTGCAACACCACCTCCTCAAACCACTGCAGGAAAGTATTTCTTTCCATCTAAAATATTATTCTTGGTGTCAGAACTTCCTGATAGCTGATAAACTCTGGCGCCTGGCTCTCTGGAGGCATTTGGTGAGCTCCCTCCACCCCACCTTAACTGGAAGAGTATTGACACTCTCCTGCCAGAGAATTGCAGCTGGCCTCAGGCTCCCACAGTTCTGGGTTGTTCATAACACTCATATTTCCATATTTTAACTTATCTATTAAAATTTGACTCCTTTATTAGGGAATAAGCTCCTGAGGCAGAAATCGTGTTTACCCATCTCTATTCCCAACACGCACCTCAGTGTGTGACACCTGTCAGTGTCCTTTGAGCCGCTGTTCAAATGAATGGCAAGAGGGAGGGAGGAAAGAGGAGGAGGGAAAAAAGGTAGGTTGGTTTCCTGACAAATCTGTGAGGGTCCCTAACCCTGTGAGACTTAGTCAAGCTTTGTGTAAAGATTACTAGTTCTGCCAAACTCTAGAAACTTGAGCGTCTGAAACCAAAGGGGAACATACTTTGTTTCTAAGACATTATCCAATAACATAACTGACATGATTGACACTGTCCATTTCCAATCTCTGAACTGAAAGGTAAAATACAGAATTTTTGAGACAGAAATGACACATTTTGAATTTTCCAAAGGTACTTCATCCTTTTCTTTTCCTTCACCTGTCTTAGATACTAGCAAAGCTGTGTTTGGAAAGATGAAAATGAAGGATGTTTCTGGTTTGTTTCCAGCCTTAAGTCTTTCCCAGGATCTGTCCTTTCAGAGCTCAAATGCCTTCGTACTACCACACTGTCTTCTTTCCCACTTAATTTTCCAGACATCCTGCAAGCTGCCTGCCTACTCCATCCTGCTTTAACTTGCTTTCCTACGCAAAGGAACCCCCTAAAGGGAATCCTGTGCTCATTATTTAAACAGCTGGAAAATCACTTTGCCTTTTCTCTGCCTACACGTGGCATTTAGGACTTACAGGATATGCTTTATCATTGAGTCTTACGCTGACTCAGGCAATTTCCAGGAAATATTTAACGTTTCCTGAATGTAGTCAAGTTCAAGGAACTGTCTAGAACCACTCAGGCTGAACTTGCACAACCTATATCTAAAGCCACCAGCATTTATAATCTCAATATGAGGGAGATCTGTACATAAATGCCAGCATCCACATACAAGATAAAGGAAGAAAAAAATGAAAGAGGGTGAACAGGGAAGGAAGAAGGGAAAACAATCTTAAAAGAAAGACATGGACACTGCAGTTGAAGCCATGGCAAAAGATGCTATGTCTTATTTGAATCAACAGAAACAATAGATTCCTAGGGACTGCCTTCTCTATAGGCCCCTTTAACATGCTAGTTTAAATATACTACATTCACACAAACTAGCTGTCTATATGCCTGAAACACTTGTTTTTCCATTAGTGATCAAATACTTATTGCATCCACCATTTGCTTCAATACTCTGGGCTTCTGAGATTTTTGTAATATATCAGTAGTATTGGACATGAGCTTCATTGGTTACTCCAGCAATCTTCTAGCATTTCTTGTCCAAACCTTCCTACCACGTGATACCACAGGTGCCTATTCTTCTATCAGTACCTCTACCATGACAGTTTCTAGCAGTACCTTACCATTACAGCAGTACCTCCACCATTACAGAAAGCTGGTACTTTCAGCTTTATGATTGGAAACGCTCTTGAAATAACTCCATGTATTTTAGAGCCAATTAAGAAATATAAGTATTTCCTTACCTGGTGTTTTCTTTTGCTGTTTTCTGTCTCCTTGGCTGCATTCCAAAACTATTACCACCACCCTAACCCAATGACATCCTTCTAAATGCTATCACTCATTTTCTGATTTTAATATTATTGCTATTATTATTTATTTCGTCAGTAACTTATTTGAACTTCCTATAACCCAGAGGTTCTTAGCCACAGTGTTGAAAAGTAATTTATATGGATCAGTTCTGTTGGTGGTAAGTTCCCAAAACCCAATTCAAACTGAAACAGTAAGGAGACTATACTGTGCGTCTGACAAATAACTAATATTCAGAATCTGCAAGGAACTCGAACAAATCAGAAAGAAAAAAAAACATAATCCCATCAATGAGTGGGAAAGAATATGAATAGGCAACTCTCAAAAGACGACATACAAATGGCCAACAAACATGAAAAAATGCTCAGAATCACTATCAGTGAAATGAAAATTAGAACAGCAATGTGATACCACCTTACTCCTGCAAGAATGGCCATAATTTTAAAAATCAAAACCTAATAGATGTTGGCTTCTACATGGTGAAAAGGGAACACTTCTGCACTGCTGATGGGATTGTAAAGTAGTACAACCACTGTGGAAACTAGTATGGAGATTTCTTAAAGAACTAAAAGCAGAACTACCATTCAATCAACAATCCTACTACTGAGCATGTACCCAAAGGAAAAGAGGTCATTACGTGAAAAAGGTACTTGTACATGCATGTTTATAGCAGCACAATTTGCAATTGCAAAACTATGGAACCAGCCTAAATGCTCATCAAACAATGAGTGCATAAAGAAAAGGTAGTATATATGTGCCATGGAATACTACACAGCCATAAAAAGGAATGAAATAATGGCATTTGCAGCAACCTGAATGAAGTTGGAGACCATTATTCTAAATAAAGTACCTCAGGAATGGAAAACCAAATATCATATGTTCTTACCTATAAACAGAAGCAGAGCTATGAAGATGCAAAGGCATAAGAATGATATAATGGACTTTGGGGACTTGGTGGGGGAAGGGTGGGAGTGGGTTGAGGGATAAAAGACTACACATTGGGTACAGTGTACACTGCTCAGGTGACAGGTGCACCAAAATCTCAGAAATGACCACTAAAGAACTTATCTATGTAACCCAAAACACCTTTTCCCCAAAAACTATTGAAGTAAATTATTTTTAAAAAATAGTAATAATAGAGAATGCATTAGCTCCTATAACTAAAATATACCAATAAATAAAGGTGTGTATGCATGTGCATGTGTGTGTGAGTTATATGGACTTTAGGTATAGTTTTGTTTGGCCCTAGCTCCTTTGATCTGTAATTCTCTTTGTTCGGCTACTTTGTCTCACGCTGACTTCACACATGGCAGCAAAATGGCAGTAGCAGCTCTAGGTCTCACATCCATACTGTACCACATCTAGGAGAAAGAGCTTCTCTCCCCCACTTAGCCCTGCTTACCCAACAGTCAAACCACAGTCCTGGTTTTTCCTCCAGGAAATCATAGGTCATGTTCCTTCCCCTGAATCTAAAAGAATGGATCACTGGTTTGCTTAAGTTCATCAGAGCCTAATTCTAGATCCAGGGATGGGTCACTATCACCCTTACCCCATGACTGCTACTCATTGGGGAAGGTGAGAAATGGAGTCAGGGGATTCAGTGACAACATGTGCAACAGAGGAATGTAGAGAAATGGGAGGACTTGTAGTTTAGAGCTGAGAACTGTATATAATCTTCAGAGTATTTCATCAGCAAGTGTCACAGTCCAGAAGTGTCCTTATTAGTACTGTGAGTGGGTTGAACATACGAAATATTATCTGTCGAGTATGACTCAAAAGATAGAGAATGTCTGTTCTAAGCCATAAGCTACTCAAACCAGGAATTGTGTTATCTTTGTTGCTGTGGCATGTGGCAAGCGTGAACTGAATTTAATTCGTCTCTTGGACCACCCGACTGTCCCCTCTGCTCTTCCCCTTTCTGTTAATATTCTGACATTTACCCTTCTCTTCCCTACATCTGGTTTTCATCTCCTCAAAGTCTGCCATAAGGGAAAGGTAAGTTCACCAACCCTTTTCTGGAGAATATAATTTTTAGAAAAAGGACCACAAATGCTTGAACGTGTGATCAAGTGAAGTAACTTAAGGGAGGGAATGATATGTTTCCTGTGTGAACAGCAAGAAAAGAAACCCATCCATGGACTTAAATGCCATTTGCCTGTGGAGAAATGTGGGGCAGACCTGGAGCTGCATGAGGCTTTGGTGCAGTTGTATTTCATAAAGTAAAGAGCTTTATTTAGACTGAACACTTGTCATTTGTCACGTGAAAAGGTGAGACTGGCTCACTATTATAGGATGTGCATTTCCTTGATTATTCACTGAGAGATGACGAGTCAGTGCTGAGCTCAGATGCTCTTTCTCAATCCCCTTTGAGACAGGAACTTGCAAGAGATCTGTTTGTATAGTCTACAGTATAATCTCTGGTCATGGATCAGGATTTCTTCTACTCAAAGGAAACTGACTTAAACTGGGCTGGGTTAAGATCTTTAGAAACCATAAGCATTGACAGATTATGGTGCTCTCCTCTCTGTAACTGAAAACAATGCTTAAGTGAAAAACACGAAATGTACGTGCATACGGAAATGAAAGTAATTTCACTCTGGCTTTACAGGTGGCAAAATTCTGAATCTATTTAATTAACTGAATTATTCTCTCCTCTCCCTCCCTGCATCTCTCCTTCTAGAGCCCTGATTTTGCTGGTGGGACTTTAAGTGCCTACCTGTTCTGTAGTATGAATAATTTGGCCCTAGGTTTGTAAGGGAGTAAGCTGCCTTGTCCAGTGAGCTTCGATATTCTAACCTGCTGATTGAACTTACTTGCTAGGAAAACAAACAGAAAGCTTTAGGGTAACTCGGTGCTAGCAAAACTAATGTTGAGATCAACTGAAGAATTCAGCCTCGCAGACACTGGAAGCTCCAGCTACTGATGCAATGACCACAGGATGAGAGAATTACCTTTCTTTGACCAGGAAATATAAGAGCTACTTAAGAGTTCATTTCTCTCAGCCTCCCTGATGGACAGCTCTTCTATACCATGTTCCCATCTAAAGTCAATTCTTCCTCTTGTGTGCACTTGACCCAATTCCCTCTAGTCAAAGACAATACTTCGGCATTCTGCCTCCCTCTCCTACGTCATCAGAACTTTCCCCTCTTTTCTGGATCATTCTTATCAGCAAATGAGCATGATGCTATTTCTCCTATATTAAATAATAATAATAAAAAGCTCCACATCCTCCAAAGCTACACCCCATTTCTATTCTCTCCTTCACAATGCTAAAATGGCACTCAGAGACTAGAATTCCTCCCCTCCTATGATATCTTCAGCCCTGTCCAGCCAGATTTCCCCCACTCCCCCTCCCCAGCAAAAAAGCTCTAGTAAAGGTCACCTGTGCCTCCAGATTACTAAACTCAATAGTCACTTCTCACTTTGACATCGATTTGTAGGACAGCACTCCCTCTTGGTTTTCCTCCTCCCTCCCCAGCTCTCTTCCCACTCTCCTTTGCTGTTCCTTCTCTTCTCCTTTGCAAAGCTGGAGTGTCACAGGGGCTCTATCAGTTTTTGTTTTACTCCACTGGTGATCTCATTCATCTTATCACTTTAATCCTATGCTGGCAACTCCAAGGATTCTATCTCCAGCCCAGAACTCTCTCCTGGACCCCAGATTCATAACTAATGGAGAACCTAACACCTCTACTGAGATGTCTAACAAACATTTTAAAACTCAATATACCCAAATAAACTCTTATTTTTTCCCCTCCTCTCATTCTCATCCCTTCAAAACCTGTTATACCTTTACCTAAGTCTTTGTCATCTCAGTGAATGGAACCCAAAGCTTCTCTTTTGCTCAAGATTCTAACCAATCGACCAGCATGTCCATATCTTGAAATTAGAGCCAGAGTTCAGCCTCCCCAGTAATTACTACCCGGTGCAGACCTCACCAGGCTTACTAGCCAAACTGCTTCCACCCTTGCCCCTGTAGCCTGTTCGAAACACAACAGCCACATCAACCTACATAAAACATGGATCAGACCATAGAACTCCAGTGACTCACTCAGGATAAAAGCCAAAGTCCACATAATTTGACTCTCATTACTCCCTGACTCCTCTTCTTGTGTTCCCCTTTTTCATCACCCTGCTACCACACTGACCTTCTTGCTCTCCCTCAAGCAGACCAGGCATGCTCCTACCTTGAGGCCTTTGCACTGGATATTCTTTGGCCTGGATTATTATTGCCTTTGCCTGGAATATTCCCCAGACATCTGCATGACAACCCTTACCTACTACAAGTCTTTGCTCAAATGTGAACTTCTCAATGAATCCTATCTGGGAACCCCACTTAAAACTGAAATCTGCCCTCCCTCTATCACTCCTGATCTTCCTTATCCTGTTCTATTTTTTCCAAAGCATTTGTCACTTTCTAACTTACAATATAATTACTGATTTGTAATGTATATTGTCAGTCTCCCAGAAACCTCTAGAATAAGCCCTTGTGGGGTTTTTTGTTTTGTTTTGTTTTTGTTTGTTTGTTTGTTTTTTGGCTCTGTTTTATTCACTTTATACCCCAGGTGCCTAGTGCAGTGCCTGGTAATTCCTAGGTACTCAATAAATACTAACTGATTTCTGTGCTATAATAAACTATTTTCACTTTACAAACCATGATTATTTTCTATGATGGATAGTTTTGTATTTGATTCTGCCTACATCCCATAATAAATGTATATGTGACATACATAAGACCCATGACTTTGTCACTGTCATAAGATCCATGCCATTACTGTAGGATTCATGTGTATAGATCATAAGCTCCATATACAAAAGAAGCATGACTGTGTCACTAGTATGTGAACAAAAAGAGCTGTATTTACTCTTCAACTGGAAAGAACTTTCAAGCCCCATCTCTCTAGGTCCCCAAAACACCATTCCCATTTTAAAACACTGAAGGAAAATTCACAAGGGATCATGAGAATCAGAATCACACAGTAATCTGTCGTCTCTACAAATCTAGAATTTGTAGGCCAAGCACTTTTACAGTGGCATCATGGTTAAGAGTGTGGGGTCTGGAGTCAGGCTGCCTGATTTTTTATCTTGGAACCAGGATTTACTAGACCTCCATTTGTCACCTATAACACTGGCCTTATTATTTTAATCATTTTTGTTGTTATTGTTCCCAAAATAGTTGAATAAGAGGCATGGTAGGCAAAGTAACAGCACCCAAAAGATGTCTACATCCTATTCCTGGAATCTATGAACTTGTTACTTTACATGTCAAAAGGAGTCTTTGCAGATGTGATTAAAGTCATAGTCCTTGAGATGGGGAGATTATCATGGATTATCTGAGTGAGCCCAGTGTAATCACCTAAGCCCTTGCAGGCAGAAGAGCCAGAAGAGTCAGTCAGAAGAGGCAGGAAAGACATGAAGCATGAGAGGGACTCAGCCCACTGTTGCTGGCTTTGGAAATGAAGGGACAGTGAGCGAAGGAATACAGGGAGCCCCAGACAGTGAAGAACAACTCTGACCAGAAAACTAGCAAGAAAACAGGACCAAAGCCTCACACACATGCAACCTCACACACATGAACTCTGCCAGCAACCTGAATGATCCTGAAAGTGGATTCCCCCTAGACCTTGAGGAGGCCCAAGATATGGTTTGGCTGTGTCCCCACCCAAATCTCATCTTGAATTGCAGCTCCCATAATTCCCACGTGTTTTGGGAGGGACCTGGTGGGAGACAATTGAATCATGGGGGTGCTTTCCCCTATAGTGTTCTCATGGTAGTGAGTAAGTCTCACAAGATCTGATGGTTTTATAAGGGGTTTCCCCTTTTGCTTGGCTCTCTCTCTTGCCTGTGGCCATGTGAGAAATGCCTTTCACCTTCTACCATGATTGTGAGGCCTCCCCAGGCACGTGGAACGCGAGTCCATTAAACCTCTTTTTCTTTATAAATTACCTAGTCTCTGACATATCTTTATTAGCAGCATGAGAACAGACTAATGCAGCCTACATCTTGATTTTGACCCGTGCACCTCACAGCAGAGAAAGCAGCCCAGCCTCCTGGACTTCTGACCTTCAGAACTGTGAGATAATAAACTGGGTATGTTCTGAGGATGAGGAACATGAAGGGCTACTAAGTAGCTTTCTATTATTTGTGTATACCTCATATATTCCTGCAGAAAGGCCTTCAGAAAGTGAGATGTTGTAAAATGGAACCAACATGTTGACCAGTTCACACACCCATCAGGAGCATGTCAGAGTTTCCCCACATCCTCACATAGGTATTGTCAGACTTTTAAAACATTTCTCTGTCTGATATGTCCAAAATTGTTCACTTAATTATGCTTTCCTAACTACTAGTAAGCTTGACCATCTTTTTATATCTTTACTGGTCACTTTCCCACTACTGGAAATTGTTTATTTATATCTTTTGTCCATTTTATTAACTGGAAGTCTTGTCTTTTCTGGTTCATTTGCAATTCATTATATGAGTCATAAACAAATTTATTTGTTGTTGTAATAGTTGCAAATATCTTCTCCCAGTTGACTGCTTATTTATTTAATTTCACTTAGGGTACATTTTTTAAAAATAAAGAAACTGATTTTTTTTTTTTTGAGGTAGAGTCTCACTCTGTTTCCCAGGCTGGAGTGCAATGGCACAATCTCGGCTCACCAAAACCTCTGCCTCCCAGGTTCAAGTGATTCTCCTGCCTCAGCCTACCGAGTAGCCAGGATTACAGGCATGTGCCACCATGCTCAGCTAATTTTATATTTTTAGTAGAGATGGGGTTTCTCCATGTTGGCCAGGCTGGTCTCCAACTCCTGACCTCAGGTGATCCGCCTGCCTCAGCCTCCCAAAGTGCTGGGATTACAGGCGTGAGCCACTGCACCTGGCCAAAAAATACAGAAACTGATTTAACATAGTCACATGTATCAATCTTTTATTTTGTGGTGTGTGATTTCTGGGTCTTGTTTGTTTGAGAAATCCTCCCTGCCCTAAGAGGATTCTTAGAGGTAACTTACAGCCCACCAAGGAAGATGGATAGTGAGAAGGAGCCAAACTTAACAGGCTTTTTTTTGTGTTTCTGTGCCACTCATAATAGCACCTTGTTAGATGTTTTTTGTTTTTTTCTTTTTGAGACGGAGTCTTGCTCAGGAGTTGCCCAGGACAGAGTGCAGCTCACTGCAACCTCCACCTCCCGGGTTCAAGCAATTCTCCTGCCTCAGCCTCCTGAGTAGCTGGGATTACAGGCGCCTGCCACAACACCTGGCTAATTTTTTGTATTTTTAGTAGAGACTGGGTTTCACCATGTTGGCCAGGCTGGTCTGGAACTCCTGACCTCATGATCTTCCCACTTCGATCTTCCAAAGTCCAGGGATTAAAGGCATAAGCCACCATGCCCAGCCTGTTACATCTTTTATATATCGAACTCCTGTGTAGGCTTTGCATTGAAGAAAATGTTTTGCTGTTGAAATATACACACAGACACACACACACACACACACACACACACACACAGAGAGAATGGTACTGCATTTTCTAAGATTTCTGTCTACAGAGCCAAAAAGAGAAACATGATGAATTATATTAATTCATACAAGAAAATAAAGAATAAACACACGTAGCTTTTGTTTGCTGGTAAAAGGAGGACTACCAGACTGCTGGGAGAGGAAACTCCTTAGCACTATGTCCTAGGCATGTGAGCTGCCATGTGAAGGAGGCACCTAGTGAGCTGCAGTAGATTCAGAAAATTCAGAAAAACTCTCAAATGGCCCTGCTTATGAAACTAGAGGGAGACAAAGAGGTCATCTCAGAATACAGGCTCCTTTTAGGGCTCTATTGAGAGTATGCATGTCCCGACTGGGTCTTAAGTCACAGATCTCCTCTGAGCTGCATCTAAGAGCTCTGATTGGTGCCTCAGCATCCGGTGAATCCAAGGATCTGGATGAAAGAGTGACTTTCCCTCCATCAGGCGTTCATCTCAGTTTTAAGCCTCTGCTCTCCTTTCTCCTCTCTCTAGTAGTAATGAGAGGGCTTACTATTGAGTGAACTCCAACCCTTCATACTTTAAAGAATGCACATGTTCAGTACCCTACAAAGGTGAAACGAACATACACAAATCACTGTTACCTTGGAGTGTATAAAACCTTTCCTATCCTCAATTTCACATTTGTGGATTTCGTGCCCTTCACAATATGGGGAAAGCTAGCTCATTCTCTATTGCAGTGATAGCTGGATAGCCTAAATTAGCTGGACATTTTTATTTTAAAATGTGTATATTTTTTTCAGTGATATGTTTCCATCCCTAACAAAAGTATGGAGTTAAAGAATAAAATAGTTTATTTGATCATTAAATTGGCTTTTCCTTTAACTCTTTTGTCCCTCCCCACATATTAATATTCTTTCCTTTTTTTCCCTCTTTTTCTTTTTTTTCTCTTTTTTTGGCTTGTATTAAAGTCTCATTTTACACTCTCTCTGTGAGGGCCCCTTTTTCATGCTTCACTTCATTTTTTATGTAACCTGCTTAAGTTTAAAATGGTCTGTTTTCTTAAACAGGGTTAGCACACATGATAATATGTTTCCTGGCACTCTGCCACTGCCCCGTCACCAAGCTCTCTGGATTTAAGGCTTGTTTCTTCAAGAATGTGCAGAACTGTTCTGAAAAAAGAAAAAGGATCTGAAACTCTTCTCCCAAGAAAGGCATGCAGAGTGATTTTTCGTACCTGTACCATAGAGAGGATGAGTATAGCATTTCCTTTGGGCAGTAAGAATATTCAAATTAAATAATACTCAGCCAGATTTTTCTACCCCCACTCTAAAATATGTATCAGTGGAACTTCCACTGTGTGTCAACCCATGAGTTTCCCCAAGAAGTCCATGTTTCATGGGTCTGGGAATTGAACCAAGTAAAAAAGACACTGATTTCTCCCCAGATTGTGAAAGATCTCTAAGTCCAGCTCTAAGCAACTATATAGCCAACACACATAGTCTCAAGGGTTTACTCAGAAAACCCTACATATTTTATATTGTATGCCTTTTTTTTTTTTTTTTGAGACAAGGTTTCACTGTTGCCTACGCTGAAGGGCAGTGGCACAATCATAGCTGACTGTGGCCTCAAACTCCTGGGCTCAAGTGATCCTTCAGCCTCAGCCTCCCAAGTAGCTGGGACACAATAGGTGCACACCACCATGCCAAGCTATTTTTTTTTTTTTGGTAGAGATGGGGTCTCATTACATTGCTCAGGCTGATCTCAAACTCCCGGGTTCAAGCAGTTCTCCCACCTCAGCCTCCCAGAGTTCTAGGATTATAGGCATGAGCCACCACACCCAAACTTTATATACCTTTTAAAGTACAAAGGAAATAGACTCACTCACTACTTAATTAATATCTTGTTAATATCCTGGTAGGCAGAAAACAGAATTCCATTCATGGAGTCTAACTGAAGAGACTTTAATGAAGGAATTACCGATATGGTAGATGAAACCAATGAGGAACGTTGAAGCTTCAGGGACCAGTAATAGCCAGAAGACATTTCCACCCCTTAAGCTAACAAGAAAGGGAAGGAAAGAGTGTCATGGGAGCTGGAGCTGAGAAGCGAGGGCTTCCTAGCTGGAGCTAGCCTCACAGCTCATGGCCAGATGGCATTGGAAAGACAGAGAGGGAGTAGGGACAAAACACTCTAGCCCCTTTCTTCCTGCCCTGAATCTCCTGCTTCCATTGGCCAAACCCAGCCAGCAAAGCTGGCAGGTGAAGGAACCCAGGGGAAGCAGTCCACAGATCAGCCTCCTGAGGCACAGAGAAAGGCAGGGCAGGTGGACAGCCTAAGGAAGGGATGCTTGCAGTGGGCAAATGGAAAATAACCAGTGCTGAGGGTTAAGAGTGAGCAGGTTTGAAATTTGCTGGAGACAATCTTTTTAGACAATCTAATTCTGTCCATGAGATTGTTGCTGTTGGCAGGGGGTGGTAAATGGCTTAATTTATTGTGAAGAAGCATTCTTGTCTTCTGAGTGAACTGGCCTTGCTGAGAGATGTGAGCTGAATCCAATGCATGAGAATTCAGTGGACCTCACAGAGTCATAACATTTTTAAGCTGGAAGGGACCTTTTACAAAGCCTCTAACTCAGCCACTGTACTTTAGAGATATGAAAAATTAGGCTCATAATGAGTCTTCTTCCTTCCTTCCTTTCATTCATAACAAGACAATATTTGTTTGATCGCCTACTAAATACTAGGCACTGTTGATGATGAGAATGCAACAGTGAACAAAATAATATTCTGCTCTCATGGAGCTTATGTTCTAGCAGAGGGAGAGAGGCAATAAACATCAGTAACAAAAAATATATGCTAGGTGAAAAGGGAATATATGCTATTGAAAAAAATAAAGCAAAATAATGGATAAGAGAGTAGAGGAGTTCAAGAGATGGTGTTTATCCTTTATATGATAGAACATGGAAGACCACTCTGGTTGATACCATTTAAACAGGGACCTGAAGGAGATAAGAGACAGTCCATGTGAACATCCAGGGCAAGAGCATTCCAGGCTGAAGGGACAGGAAGTGAAGGGCCCCAAGGGGAGCATGCTTGGTCCTGAGCTCAATGAGAGAGGGTTGGGATGATAGGAGATGAAATCAGCAGGCCAGCTGTGGGCCAGGCATGAGGTCCCTTGCAGGCTTAGTGGAACATTGCATTTCATTCTCAGAGTGTTAGGAAGAAGCCATTGCAGGGTACCGAGTAGAGCAGTGACATGATCTGACGTATATTTTAACAAGATCACTCTGGCCACTGTGTGAGAATAGACTTGAGGAGGCCAAGGAAGAAGAAGGGAGACCAGGGAGGAGGCTGTTGGAGTCATCTTGGGGAGGGAGGACAATGGCTGGGGCCAGCATGGAAGTGGTAGAGGTGATGAGAAGCCATCAGATTCTGGATATGTGTGAACATAGGACCAACAAGATCTGCCAATGGAGGAGCTAGAGGGTAGTGAGACAGAGGAGCCAAGGGTGACCCCAAGCTTGTTGACTTGAATGTTAGGAGAGATGGAGCTGACATTAATGAGCTTGGGAGAGGAGAAGGTTGGCGGAGGAGGGGGATCAACAAGAGTTAAGTTAGGGACTTGTAGAGTTTTAGAGACCTATTAAATGTCTATGCAAAATATATATGAATACATATATAGATACATAGGGAGATGCACATGTGTGTGCGTATGTCTGTGTGTGTGTGTGTGTGTGTGAAGCTCAGGAGAGGAGTTGATGCTTGAGGTACAAATTTGGAGATGGTATTTAAAGTCATAAGAGGATGAGGTCATCACAGAGGGAGCACAGCTATAAAAGAAAGCAAGAATGGCCCTGAGCCCTGAAACACACTAATAATATTAGTAGCATTTATTCTTGTTTATTATTATTTTTGTGGCTAACACTTACTCGGCACTATGTGCCAGGCACAGTGTTAAGTACTTTACATACGTTATCTCTTTAAATTCTCATGACAATTACATGAGAAAGTCACCCCCATTTTACAGATGACAAAATTGAGAAACAGAAGAGTTAACCAGTCTGCTCAAGTCACTCAGCCAATATGTGGTAAGGCTGGGAAGTGAACCCAGACAATCTGACTCAAGATGAAGCAGTGATCCCAAGCTTACATAACAACTCTGTGGCAGAAGATGTCTGAGAAGTTTCTTTCTATGCTATGCTCCCTCTGCTGATTAAGTTCTTTCACTTCCATACAGTCACTCAAAAGTACAGAATCACACTGGAACAAAGGGCACCTAGATATCGAGTTTACAAATTTATAGATTTGATCTCCTCTCTTCCTCCAACATGAAGAAGGTTCTGAATCCTCTCTCTTCAGCGTCTCTCTGGTGCTCAGCATAGGGTCTTGTTCACAGGAGCTGCTCCATCTTGGAGGACTGAGGACTAAAAGACCACTGGGGATGAACTAGCTGGCTCTGATGACAAGCAGAGAGTGAGAAGGGAAGCTATATCTACATGACTGAGACTAAATTCAGGCTAGGAAGAAATCACTTTTTGGAAGTTACAAAAGACAGAGGGCTTCCTCGTTATACCTGTGACACATGACCCTGCCTAGGAGAATTAATTAACTAAAGACATGACCCAGAAGGTAGTCAGCAACCATTCTGGAGGTCTGTTTAGTGCTGATCTCTCTTGGGACACAAATTCTCTGCCCCAGTCAGGGCCTCCTCTCAAAGAATGGCATTTTCTTGTGTTTTGTACCTAAGCAGGCAGCACAGATAGCATCGCTTTGCCTTTCCACCACTAGCCTTCAGAGATGTGGCGGAACCATAATTGGAATCTTTCAAAGAGCTATTTGGATAAACAAACTGTCAGTTCTCAGTTATAAATAAACTGCTATCAGCCATCTGAAAAAGACAAAATGATAGCAATGTACCAAAATGCAAAGGGACACACACCTCAGAACGCCATGCTATCCAAGACCAGTTGCGTAATCTGTAACTTCCACCACCTCTATTTCCCAAATGGATATGGAGCGTGATGTAAGGAAAATAGCTCAGGCTTTGTGGTCAGACGAGTCTGAGTCTGAATTCTGTCTCTGATGTTCTGTAGTGGTGGCCTTGAGCTGGGCGTTTAATTCCTGAGAGCCTCATCATCCTCATTTGTATAGTGGGGAAAGGAGGAAATAATTCCTAAATTCATAGGTTTGCGGTGAGAATATAAACAGAATAAATATGGAACCAGCACAGGAACTGGGACATGATGCTACTCAGTAAACAATAGCTCTAGTGGTGACGATGATGGTGAGTAACAGGCACAGTGATAATAATGATGGTGATGACAGTGGTGGTGCAAACGTCATCATCCAGCATTTGAAGACCTGTGCTGGGCCCCAGACTCTGTGGGATAGAAACTGGAAGTCTCAGAGCTACTGCTTCAAAAAAGAATAACAGTAAGATTAGACTAAAATGCTTGAAAACCTAACTACTTAACTGTTATTAACAACAATTAGAATATTTAACATTTATTCAATGTTTACTATGTGCCAGGAATGGCCACAAGTGGTTTATATCTATATATATATATTTCACTTAATCCTCACAAAACCCTTTTGAAGAACAAAGGATAATTAGCTCTGTGTCAGATTAGAAACCCAGGGCTCACAAAGATTAAGTTCTGGATAAAAAAGTAATTGCTCACAACTTCTCTAGCAAAACAGGATCATTGGCTCCCACCACTGCATCAAAACACAGAGCGCATTGTACCCTACAGTAACAATGGACCGCCGTCGGCATCTTCATCACATATCATCTTGCGATTTTTTTGTGTAGACTCTTGCTCCTGGCATTGTAAAGACACACAAGCAAATGCAAGAGAGAGAGGCTAACTGAAACTGCTAAGCCCCTAAAGAATGAGGATTCTGCCTCTGCAGTACCTAGGGCTGCTTATTTCTTCAATCATGATATACTTTAAGAGAAAGAGGCAAATCTTAAATATTTTTTGCTCATAAAATAAGACATCTTGCAAGGGTGCTGTTTTTTATAATGTCAATAATATTCAATGCTTACAGTAATGGATTAAAATCAATAGAGAAGGTGCTATTATCCTCATCTGACAAAAAATAAATGGCACAGAGTGACGCGTGACTGTTCTCCTAAAAGCCTAAACTGATATATTTTAGATTTTAACATATGTCATCCCTGCCATTGTCTGAAGAAAAAAAATATATAGCTGAGTACATGTTGAAAATCACTTTTTTAATTTTAAGGTTATTTTAGATGCTGCTATTACTTTTAAATGTAAGCATTCGTGGTTGGTGTTATTTAGAATTTATTCTTATGTGCTCATTTTCAGTGCCATTAAGCTATGTTATTATGATCTAGGATGTGTCATGTCATTAATCCCTCAAGAATAGACATCCAGCTTGTTCACAACCATATTCCCAGAAGGCCTGAGGCAGTGCTGGTATAATGGTGTTTCCCAGTAAATTTTTTTTTCTGGAAAAAAGAAAGGAATATTAAATGTCCAATTTTGGGTCATACAGATGGGAAAGGCTAACGCAGGGATTTGAGCCCAGGACTGCCTAACTCTAGACCCCAAGCTCATAACCACTGCACTGTATTGCCTGTGTCCCATTGAGATGTACAGTAACTATTCTAAGAGGGAAGAAGAGGTCAGGGGGCTCTGAGATGGTGAATCTGTAGGGCTTGTGCCTATGGTGCTTACGAGAAATTCACACAACTTAGTAAAAGCATGTTTCAGATGCCTATGAGGATTTAAGCCAGAGATGGCAAACAGGTAAATCAGGGAGATAGTTTGTCAGTCCCACACAGTATATCTAACATTGAAGATTGGAAGGTTCCATTTCACAAATCCAGATTTCTTCCTTTTCTTAAAAAGTTGATGATCTAGAAAAACTGGATCCTATTCCAGATAGCTTTAATGAACTGGATCCACTGCTGCCTTCCGCCCACACATGTGTTCTTGAGCTTGCCTAGTTCCCAGAACTCCCTGTTTATTTTTCCTGCAAATTTCATTTGTTTATACATCTTGCCTGGCCCCTGTAGATATATGAAGGGCAACTTCCTATGGAAGCTCACCCACAGGACTAGGGCATATTTCAGATTGTAATTAGCAAAGCAGAGGTCCTTGGCCAATATTTGCTACCACTGGAGAAAGTGGGGAGAACCTGCATCTCGTATGGACCAGGCCACCTCCACCCGGGGAAGATGAGTCTGTGGCCGCAGCAGCAGATGTTTTCTCTGAGCAGCTCCACCATCTACCATGAACTCCTGACCATCCATTGTCTGTTCTCCTTCCTGCCTTCCTTGCTAGCGGCTGATCATCAGTTCCTTTCTCTCCTTTTACAGCAAGATTCTTATTCACTTTTCTTATCACCTATTGTTTTCACTGTGGGATTCCTGCTAAAGGTGTTCAAAAAAATTATTTTTTTCCTTACTTAAAAATAACTTGTTTTCAACTTCCCACAGTAGTTCCCCAAGCAAGGACCATAGCAAGCCATAAAAATAAATATAAGACCTCCCTTTAAGCCTTTTATTGAAAACTTAGTGTGAGACAGTAGCGTATAAAAATAGAATCAAATACAATTTTCAAGGCACAATTACATCTACTGTCTAATTTGAGCCCTCAAACAGACCAGTGAGGTGGGCAGAGTAGAAATAAGGTGTTTATGTTTCAGAAGAGATTTTACCTCATAACCAAAGTCCACATTCAAGGATCAATGATCAGTGGGCAAGAGAATGTGGGTTAGCGCCCAGCCTGACCCAGAAGGAATCACCAGAAGTACAATTCTGTGCTCACCTAACCAAAGATTGTTTACCACTTAATCAGAGACCTTTGCTCTGGGAGAACTGAAACTGAAATGCAACTGCCGAAGATCTACTCAGTAGACTTCCCTTCCTCCCTTCCTACCTCTTTCCTTCCTTCTACAAATGGCTATTGCGTACCTATGTGCCAAGCAGTGCGCTAATCCCAGGCCACACAACAGTGTCTGACTGACTAATGCCAAGAGAAAGTAGCTCAAACGCTAAGACAATATCACCTTGTACTCACGTGGCTTTTTATGATTTTCAAAGCCATTCTGCGGCATCCCTGCGTGCTGAGTGTACACCCATTTTACAGATAGAGTTTAAGGTCAGAAAAGCAAAGGGGCAAACAGCTACGAAGCATGCTGCTAAGAGTCAAACCAGGTCTTAACACTTCGGGTCCAGTGATCTTTTCACTACTGGTACTACTAGCACCTACCGTGTGCTTGGCACACGGTAGGTGCTCAAGAAACGTATGCTAAACATAAAATACCATCACACTGCCTCTGACAATGACTAGAAACATCTAACATAACATTTCTCCTTCAAGGCCAAGAAAACAGGCCTCTCAGGAACCTTTCAAACCTATTGCTCAGTAAAAGCCAACAATGCCTGAAATTAATCACTACTATTTTCACCTAAAGCCACGTATGAAGCTAGAGACATATAAAACAAATGCCTCCACTGAGGAAGATAACTGCAGTAAGCTTTTTCCTCAGGTTCGTTGACATTCTTGTTTGCCCAAGAACAATCTGTTAAGAAGGAAATATTTTTCCCTGTCTACTTCAAACCAAATTCCACCCCCAAAGTCCAATATTGGATAGTAAGTAGTAAAGCAAGTTGCTTGACCTCTATGCTCCTTTTCCCCGGCTGAGAGTCCAAGTCTACCATGGCAAGGGTCCAAAGAGTCTCATCGTCAGTTCTTCTTCTATTTTGCAATTTGGTGGGAACAAAGGGGTGTGTGGGGAGCAGTTTGATAGGAAAATTATGGCTTGGTTTGATTCAAATATCAGTACAGAAACATGGAGGAGTGACTCAAGAGCCAGTCCTATGGTTTGAACCTTCCCCATTGGAGGCCTGACTGTCTACACTCTTCACTTTGGAATGGCCCAGGAGGATCCTCTGCCTGCTACTGCTCTAAGCTAGTCCATCCCTCCCTATACAGGGCCTGACCAGAATCTGTTCTCCCTCCAGAAAGCACAATCTGGATGCCTGCAGGTGACAGAGCTGCCATCTACTTCACCCAGTTCACAGCCACTTCATTCCTTCTCTGTCACTCGGCCCTCAGTGTTCTTACCCTGTCCAGTCACATCTCTACCACTCCCAGAATCAATGGGCACACTGGAGTGATGCTGGAAGTGGCAGACAAGCACATAAATCCTATCAAACATAGGATAGATAGTACAGCTTTTATTGGATATTGAACCCTTTAGCTCACTGTCTTTTCCACTCTTACTCCCTCCTGTTTAAATCAGTCAGTGTTTCTCAAAGTGTAATCTCTGGACCAGTGGCATCAGCATTGTGATGGTTAATACAGAAACATGGGGGAGTGACACAAGAGCCAATTCTATAGTTTGAACATTCCCCCTTGGAGGCTTGGCTGCCCACATTCTTCACTTTGGAATGGCCCAAACTGACACTCGCAATTGAGGATCAATCTGATTGGATCGAAGGATGCAAGTATTGGTCCTGGGTGTGTCTGCGAGAGTGTTGCCAAAGGAGAATAACATTTGAGTCAGTGGGCTGGGGAAGGCAGATCTACCCTTAATCTGGTAGGTGCCATCTAATCAGCGGCCAGCAAATATGGAGCAGGCAGAAAAACGTGAAAAGGGAGAGACTGGCCCAGCCTTCCAGCCTACATCTTTCTCCCATGCTGGATGCTTTCTGCCCTCAAACATCGGACCCCAAGTTCTTCAGTTTTGGGACTCGTACTGGCTCTCCTTGCTCCTCAGCCTGCAGACAGCCTATTGTGGGACCCTGTGATTGTGTAAGTTAATACTTTATATATATAGGGGAGATATATATATATATATGTATATCCTGTTATTTTATATATTTATATATATATATATATTTTATATATATATATTTTATATATATATATATATAATTTTATATATATATATATATATATAGGGGAGATATATATATATGTATATCCTGTTATTTTATATATATATATATATGTATATATATATATATATATATAAAGTATATCTTATTAGTTCTTTCTCTCTAGAGAACCCTAATACAAGCACCTCCTGTAAATTTGTCAGAAATGCATATTCTCAGGCCCCACCCAAGACTCACTGAATCACTCAGGGTGGGGCCCAGCCATCTATGTTTTAGCCAACCCTCTAGGTGAATCTGATGCACACTCAAGACTGTGAGCCACTGTTTTAAACAATTTCTCCCTCCCACTGGGTATCATTCCTTTAGATCTCCTCACTGATGTCTATCTTCTCATACTTATATAAATGGACAAAAAATTTGTTATCAAACTAATAGAGTCTTCAAACTATAATCTCTCATATGAGGTCAGAAGAAATGTCAACCTCTGAAAATTCAGCTAAAAGTAGCCAGTAAGGTGTCATGGAGAGAAAACGAACTCTGATATCAGATGGCTCTGGGTTCAAGTTCACCAAATGTTCAAATCCACCACCTGCTGGCTGTGGGATCTTAGGCTAATTATTAACCTTCTGGACGTTGCCTGTAAAGCATAGGTAAAAACATCAATGTGATAGGGTTGTTATTAAGATTAAATGAGATATCACGTGGAAAATGCTTGTGACATACAGCAGCCGCTCAGGAAACAGACACCTCTTCCTGCTCACCCCATCTCCAGTAAAATTACAATAAAAATACACTCCCTGTACATTGATCTTCCTCCTTACCTCTCCCAAGTCTTTATCAAGGCATATAGACGATCTCATGAGGCCAATCAAAAGACCAAATTATCTCTCTGCCTGTTGTCCAAGCAAGGTGGCCAGCTTTTATGCTTGGGATTAGAACATGACCAGTATAAATGGTAAAACCTAGTCCTTTTATTTTATCTAATCTAATGGTGACTGGTTTTGGAAGAAGAGGGAAATGCACATGAAATCTCGTGAATGGGGATTTGGCCTTCAAGAATTTTTATTCACCCGAAACTATCCAACAGAAAGAAGGTGTGACAGATACTTTATCACATGAACTAACTTATTTTTGCTTCTAAGAAGGAGAAAAGGAGTTCAAAGATTTTCCATAGTCTGGACAAAACAGCACTTAAAAATATCACATTTCCTTTGTGCTGAATCTATTCTAATAATTTAAGATTTATTGACTGCTTATTACATGCCTGATCCTAAGCTATTAAATGATATGTATATTTGTGCACTAACTCCCCAGAAGCAATTACTATCACCCCGTCTCTCACTGTAAGATGAGAAAACTGAGATTTAGAAGCTAAAGCCAACTTGCCTAAAATCACCATAACCTAGATTCTGAGGTCCTAGTGCAGAGTCTGTACTCTGAACCACTAAACCTTCAATTTCTAATTCAGTTTTTCAGGTAGTTCTATACAAGAGAGTGAAAATCCTGGGTAGTAGAAACCAATATTCTACCCATTGGAAAGTTCTGTGACCCCACTGCAAATCAGTCAGTTGGCATTCTGATTTATAAATCTGTCTTCTCTTAGTTTCTTTATGAGTCAGTTCCTGGGAGCTTGATCAACTCAGGGATAGCTGACTGAATGAAGCTTTATAAGCTACAAAGGTGATGCTTAGGTCCTGTCCTGGGCTTATCCCACCAAGGAATTGCCCAGCCAAGCAGGCCTGCTGGAGGCAGCTAGCCAGCCAGCCAGTTGTCTTCTTTGATACCACGTTGAATGCAGTATGATTCAATCACAGCTCACATAATACAGACAATTCAGGGGAATATTTAGGATGATTATGTTGGAAGAAGCAGGATGCTAGGAGCTTTGAGGGTATGGTAGAGGTGAATGCAGCCAGAAATTCTAAGTTGATGATGGCAAGTAGGTTTCATTTTATGTGACAGATCTGATCAGTTGGTGGTAGTGAATCCCTAGCGCCCTACATTGAGAAGGATTCTGAGGCCACTTCTGAGCTATACAGTAGAGAATGTCATGATTAATTAGTAGTGTCTGCCATGATCACAGGCAGGCATGGGGACCCATATGTCATATATTTACCATATATATGGTGGAGAATGTCATAGTTAGCAGTGTCTGCCATGATCACAGGATGTAGGCATGGAGGCCCATATGTCATATATTTACCATCTCTTCTCTAAGTGCTAGAATCTCAGTTGATATTGGTCATTATATTGAATGTAATATCTAATTATATTTGAGTAGAAAATAATTTTAAAAATATCTACCAAGCATAAATTCTATGAAATCACTGTACTATGGGCTGATTCCTGCTGGTTCATGTACAAACTTGTAATTACTTTCTTAGTACTTATATCCTTTGAAATTAGTGTCCACCTCAGTATGCTAAATAGAAAAAAAAAAGTGTAAGAAATTTGAAAGTTCAACTTGAGCCTAAATTTTTTTGTGAACAGAAGTATCTGTGGCTTTTGGGACATGGACCTGTGTATCCAACATCACAAAATCGTAAGTTAAACTTTTTTTTGTTTTGAAATGATGTTTTGCTCTGTCACCCCGGCTGGAGGGCAATGGCATAATCTTGGCTCACTGTAACCTCCACCTCCAAGTTCAAGCAATTCTCTTGCCTCAGCCTCCCAAGTAGCTGGGATTACAGACATGTGCCACCATGCCTGGCTAACTTTTGTATTTTTAGTAGAAACGGGGTTGTATTTTTGGTAGAGATGGGGTTTCACCATGTTGGTCAGGCTGGTCTCAAACTCCTGATCTCAAGTGATCTACCCACCTCAGCCTCCCAAAGTGCTGGGATTACATGTGTGAGCCACTTTGCTAGGCCCATAAGTTAAATATTTTAAGGGAATAAAATGCACAGTTTTTTTTTTAATTAAAATCCCAAGAAGACCTCCACATATATGGTCACCAGATTTCTGACAATAGTGTTGTTACTCTGTAAGAGGGAAAGTAAGCCTTTATAACAAATAGTACTGAGTCTATTGGATTACCATATGAGAAGAAAAGAAGGAAAAACAGGGAATCCTTTCCCCATTGCTTGTTTTTATCAGGTTTGTCAAAGATCAGATGGTTGTAGACATGTGGCATTGCCTCTGAGGCCTCTGTTCTGTTCCATTGGTCTATATCTCTGTTTTAGTACCAGTACCATGCTGTTTTGATTACTGTAGACTTGTAGTATAGTTTGAAGTCAGGTAGCATGATGCCTCCAGCTTTGTTCTTTTTGCTTAGAATTGACTTGGCTATG